>JBCJKH010031792.1:0-12220 GCA_039877255.1 Loriculus beryllinus
AAATCTGTTTTTCATTTTTAGGAACAGATCATTCAAAAAAGAATAGATGACTCCCTTATCTTCAGCTGTCCTCATGTTTTTGTTTGTAGTGAGCTGTGCAGACTGTGGAAAGACTCATGAATACCCACTGGCCCCAACTATGGCGGTTGGCAGCAGTAGGAAAACAGTTACCTGGGGGGTGTTTGCACAGCCTGATTTAACACCTTGCCAGTACACAGGAGCTCTCACGAACAAAAGTGACAGCACTTTCTGGCCTAGCAGAACATGTCACAAGCTGCTTTCAGATGCAAAAGGCTTTCAGCTAAGGCCCTATTGAGCCTTTTTTATGGTCATGGTGTTTATTAGTAAGTGCTCAAAAAATCTGTGTTGTCAATGACTTACAGGTGTAAATATGCTGAACTAGATACCAAACAAAACCACTGGCACCTAGCTGCCTGGCAAAGCACTAATGCTCATCAGGAAAAGGTAAGAAAAGGATGCGACTGAAAATTAATCCCCAGATATTTTTCCTGATAGTCTACTTATTGTCAGAAGTAGGAGTTGTATCTCGCTCTCTAAAGTATAGGTCTTACTTCATTATTCATTAGTTGACACTGAAATTAAGTTTAGTTGCTCTTTACAGGACTAGCACCTAAGGCTGGTCACATTCAGAAAATATTTGTTAGATAAAAGGGTATCTTTAAAAACAGGAACACGTTAGAATGCAAGTACTGTATCATGCCAGTTACTCCAGTAAAGTAAACAATGCTTCTAGGACCAGGGCGGGAGCGGGGGGTGGCTGTGCTGGCTGTGAGCTGCTCCTGCAGCAGCAGCATGGAACAGGAAAAGCACGCCTTTGTGGGCCTTTCCCACAAGCACTCTCATGGCTCCATCCCAATGCTCCTGGAGGTGCAGGTGTTGTTCCCCTCCCACACTACAGGGGCATACTGCTTTGAAGGGCTGCTCATTTCCCCTCCTTTCAAACTGCAGAGGTGAGCAATAGCTGTAAGCTTCCCTGATGTGGCAGACTGTGACATTTTTAACAGGCATGATGGCTAAATGCCTCAGTTTGATTGCACAGGAAGCATGTTCAAATCATAGAGTAAACCTCTGTTTTGTTTATAGTAACCCACTGACCTAATCCTCCTTTTAAAAATAGGCTTCAGAGTGGTTCTGTTCACTTCTGTTACCTAACAAGTATACCAAATGTAAGAAATCAAACCCATCAAGCACATTCTGTGTCGTTCGTTGTTTTTTAAAGTTCCTGGTGTTTTTTTTTACATACTTCATCAAGAACTTCATTTGTACTGACCTCTAAGGCATCCAGTTACCACATCTATCTCATCCAAACCAATGACACACCTCTAGCTCAGCCAGTCCCAGTGTATTTTGTGGTGTCAGTTACTGTGAATGTGCCTTCAGAACTAGGTTTACTTGCCACATCTGCTTGGAGAGAGTATTATTCCTAAAGGGAAGGATAATTGGCAATAATAAGGACTGATAAAGACTGCAAGATTCAGCTTATTATTTGGTTATGCAATATGGGAATCAAAATTCCAGAATTACAGAATGCAGATATATAATATCAACAATTTCCTGGCGTTACACAGAGTACAACCAAACTGTGTGCCTTTACTTTGTTAGTCTGTCCTCATCTGATAAACTTTAAAGTGCATATTTTAAATAAGTAGACCAATGGACTTCTCTGGTCAGCTGCCTCAAACTGCACTGCTGAGAGCTAGAAGAACAGGGGTCAGTGTCTCACCTCACTCAAGTCAATCGAAGACTATGAATTTTGACTTCTGTAGATTTTGACAGGCTGGAGTGTGGAGTTTGAATGCATTGTTTACAATATGGAATACAAAGTATGTAAAATTATATATAAAAATTACTTTTCTACATACAGGTCATATACACATACTTTTACTGTAGATACAGAATTGAGTAACTGCCTTCAAACCTGTATTGATGGTGGGCAGAAATACACTTCAAATAGTCTGATTTCCAAGGGTGCACATAACTGGTTTGTAGCTGTTCTGTAATTGCTTTAACTTTGAGCACGGATGCTCAGCACCTTCGAAAATGAGGCATTTGACTTGTGCACCTAACTTGGAATTTAGGCATGTCATTTTAAACACTCAGGTTTGAAAGATCTGAAACTAAAAGTACCTTGAATTTAGCAGCTGAAAAGCTGATTTTAACTCAAAAAACTGTCATTATTTTTAACTTTTAAAATATTTCTATAATCGTTTCAGGATATGACCAGCCTCTCTTTAAGAGTAACATGGAAAACAGCAGCATAAATACCTCCCAACGTATACGTACTAGTACCTGCCAAACCTTTTTCAGTTAAACTTGAATTTCTGGTGCACATGCAACACAACAATGAACACGCTAGCATTTAATTTAAAGAAAAAGGTGCAAAATGAAAGTGCCTTATCAATTCAACAAGAAAAGCTATACCAGTAACTACATTTTATATTAATTAAAACAATATATAAACAATATCTCTTTTGCTATATATAGTCTTCATGCCCATTTACCCTGTAATATATTATAATGCTATTGTTGCTATTGCTATGGACCCTTTTCATGCCGTTCTGTCTACTGGCAAACAGTGGTAGGTGAAAAAAAATCGTCCTTCATGAAACAATGAGCAAGTTGTGCAAACTGATGCTGAAATCTCTGCAATGCACACCAGTCGCTGATTACTAGGTGGACTCTCTGTTCTGATCAACAAATTGATTGTTCTGTCAAAAGTCTGGGCAGTGAACTACAGGAGAAAACAACCTTCTGACATGAGTACCCTCAGTCTGTGTAAACAGAGGTCAAGGATTGAGAAGCTGAGACAGAAAAAGGGTCCATATTTGTAGGCATAATGGAAATCATATGCATGAGAAAAACAAGTTCAACTTTGTTTCATTGTTTCCCATCCTTCGCCTGACCCCGACCGCCAAGAGATGTGCAGTGTGTTGGCTCCCTAGGTCTGTGCAGGGCCACATAAAGTGTCTTGGTTTTCTTTCTTTCTTTCTTTTCTTTTTCTTTTTTTTTTAATTTTTAATTTTTTCCTCTATTTTGTTTTACTGTTTGTACTTCAGACATTCTAGAAGTGCTTAGGTGATACGTTTACCCATCAATTTGCATCGCTGGCTCAAATTCTGAAGTGAACAACTCCTTGTAAAGTGGAGGAAAATGAAGTCGTACAATGTCTGGGTATATTGCTTTAAATGCCATAAGCTTTTCTGTATGTCGTCCACACAGTGCTCTTAAAGTAGACACTTTGCATATTAACTGTAAAAAATGAACAGAAGTCATAGGGTCACATATACGGAACCAGGCCTTGCAGTCTTGCTCTTAGATTAAAGCTCTCCCAAACACTTTGAGTTCACTTCAGTTGTTTACCTCAAGAATGACACATCTGATACACAGTCATGGATGTTTGTTAGGTTGCATTAATACAAAAAGGTGTGTGTGGGGGGAGGGTTGGGGAGACAAGGCACTAAACAGCTACTGAAGTAATGGACTAACAATAGCTGTGAAGTAACCTTTTCTTTATGCTCCTAGGAAAAGGTATCATTTGGTTTTCTCACCTGCCTATCAAACACTGCATTGATACAGAAGTATTTCATGGCTGGATCTTCATTCGCACAGCTTAGCCATTCCCTTGGAAGAAGGCAGTCCTGACTGCTTTTTAAACCCACTGTGAACATTGCGCAGGGAATGCAGATTAGGCCTTTTTAACTTATGCTGAATCAGGTCAAAAGGAACAGACCAGGAAAATCTGTACCTCAACACTATCACTAGGGTACTCCCTGAATGTACTGAACACATTCTTGTGCCAAAGCATGTGGAATCTTCCAGCAAAGGTACCTAGTGTATATAGTCATGGAAAAGAATTCCATGAGCTAGGACTTGACATGGACATGGACAGCTTCTATTGTAATTAATTCTATGGTGTGAAACTGAGCTTAAGCTTTCTGTCTGTGTATTGCTCCTCCATAAGGAAGTGCTTATCTTTCCCCCCAGTTCTTCCTGTTTATGTTTTTTAACATGACACCACTTTTCCATTTTTGAAAAATGACCTACAGATACTTTAGATGAGCACAGTAGTATGTAGGATCTTTTTTCCCCAGACACCAGTGTTTGGAAGAACTATTGAGGAAAAGGCTGTGTGGGGAACTTCTCATGGAAGACAGAACAACAAGGTTAGTTTGGGTACTGCATGTTATCACAACTTCATTGTCATGCAGGCAGATACTTTACAAGGCTTAAGGCATGCATACTGTAGAACAGAAATAGAACTCTGTGGCAGAAATGTTGTGTGGGAGGAGGAGGGTAAAAACCTTCATCACTTCTCATGCAGTTCAACATTAAAATACTTGGTTTCAGACTGTTATCAACCTTGTACATTATCATTTCACCTCCTCTAGTTTTTAGTAAATAGTTCCAGCTGAGCACCTTGATTTTAATCAAAGCATTTTGGATTCATAACAAATTTACTGCATAAAAATTTATACCATGCTCAGGACACCCGTTCTTAAGTAAGCCTCCTTCTGCAGTCCCATGGTGTGGCACTGTATGGTTCTTACCTTTGTTAGGATTCCATCTTCTCGGTGGTTCTTCTGTAGGACGTGCTGAAGCGCTAGCTGGATCTTCTGTTGGAGTTTTTCAATCTTTACTTTCTCCTGAAGCCACGAGCGATCTAAATATAAACGGAGTTAACACCTCGAGTACTGCACATGTCACTCACAGCACACCAGAAGTACCAAGTCTGTTACAGATTCATCTTTTTTGTTTGCAACCTTCCTTCCACTTCTCCTATACTCTCGCATAGAAAACGAGTTTCAAAATCAATAGGTTTTGGAGTGTATTTATTATGTGCATTTCAAATTACTTTTATGAAGCCCTTAATTAGAAGAACACAGTGTGTCAGAGTAAGATGTAGTAATCATTTGCTAACAAGGTCTGTAAAATGCAGGGTATTACAAAATTAAGCTAATAACTTTTTCATGGGAAATGAATAGATCACATAATGAACAAGAGTTGAAGTGGAGCTTCTTGCTAAGATTTACAGGGACATACAGAAAAATCAGAAGCAAGTATTCAGCTATTAAAACTATCAAAAAAGCTCCTGAACTTCCTCGCTGAAAAGCAGTGTTTGCTGTCCATGCTCTGTGGCAAAATTGGGCATTTTTGTGGCTGACATACGAAGACATGGGGCTAACATGGTTCCACTCTGGCTCACAGCACCAGAGTGTGTTTGTGACATTCTCAATAAACCCGCTGTCAATAACAGCCTCTCCCATCACTACTCCTGACCCACTCTGCTGCAGTCTGAAAACAGCCTTTATTTCCTTCGGTGTTAATGCCAGGCACAAACAAACTTTGTGCACTGGTGTCTTGTTTCACCTGACCTCATAAGCCCTCCCAAAACCTGGAGTATGTGCCTATCTACTTGAGATTATGAGGTTATTTCAGTTACTTCAGGATGGCAGACGCAGGCTGCCTCGCGGGGTGACTTGCAGCACTGTCATTCTTGGTGTACCCAGTTACAGGATGGTACAAGGCTACCTTGGGATCTTTGTATCACTGTAAAGTGGCAACCCTGCTTTAGAGAGCTGGGGTGGCATTCTGTCATGTGCTCAGCAGAATTCTGCTGCAGCTGCAGGCTCTCACAGTTGAAAGCTGACTATATAAACTCAGTGGCTACCTCCTGCCTCTCACCTTGGCTGACCCAGTGGTCACATTTAAGCTTTCACAAAGAAGCTGAGTCCCTAGTGAAGTGAAAAACAAGGGCTTAGATTAGGATTTCCAATTGAACAAATTGTGCCTGAATTCATAGTTTTAACGCTTCCATTACAGATTGTGCTCAAGAAGGAGCAACTCAAAAATGTTATGGTGTTTCACACTGCCTGACAGTCTTAACAGCATTAAAAAGCATTAACAGCATAAAAACAACCTCGCAAATAAACTTAGAGCAAAGCTTTGTCTCTTACCTGCCGACATTAAAACGAACGCAGAGAACAAGGCTATCTCATCTTCTGTCAGGTGCATAGAACATAAACTTTTTCCAAATTCAAACACAAAGCTAATGAAGTCTTCGCAACCTGCCAAAAAGAAGGCACAGCTCATGCCACGTTGTTCAGAACTACTGGAGAGCTAGAGACTTTATTTATTCTGATGGAAGTGAAAAATAGAGGTAAAAATACTTCCTAGGGGAATGGTCTTCTCATTAAGGACCATGAAGCAGTGGTAGTGAGGTCTCTCTCCCACATGCCTGAGCTTATTATGCCATTTCCCCAAGTCCCCAGCTCCCACACCTGTCAGCTGGGATTACGAAGGCTTGGCATGCTGCATCTTTTCCACATTTGGTTCTTCTGGGGTAATTATGGATACAACTCAAGCCATTTTAAAGCTCAGAACTGTTTCAGCCTTGTTTCTGTTCCTAAATGGAACTTTCTTACGTCACTGCATACTGGAGGTTCAAAATGTGTACTTGAAAGTATGACTGCTAGTACACAGAAGGTGAGGGGAGAGGCATGCAAGCAACATGCAGGAGCAAAGGGAAAGCCAAAGTCTGAAAGCTTTTCATGCAGAAAAGGAACTGTGTCTCCTGTCACCCATTCTCTCATTCACACAGGTGTAAGTCAGGTTACCGCTGCTGTTATGCATGCTGTTAGAAGCTCAGAAAGTGGAGCCCTGCTTTGAAGAGGATTGCAACCTGATGGAAGGAGAGCTCTTCTCTGCCCATCACAGCCCCAACCCAGCCTAAATGTCTGGATGTAGTTGCTAAACAAATGAAAGCTGTTTCACTGGAACCCACATGTGATACTGCATCCCCTGAATTGCCTGACTCTGACCTTGTACTGTAAAGTGTTTGAGAAAGGCAGAGATTACTGCAGTAATTATGCAGCATCCTCTGCTGCCGTATTTTCACTGCCCTCCAAAATGGCTTACATCCCAAATCTACACCCAGTGAACTGCAGCATTTTAAAACTAGCAAAAACATACAGAAATTCCAAATTATGAACTGCAGTTTAATAATGAAAAGTATATATTTACAGTATCTTACCTGCAAATAACTGGACTTTGCACATTACAGAACACTGTTAATATCTCCAAAGCATTAACATCAATATATCCAAAATTAGCTTAAAATCTGCTGCCTTTTCCAACACGATCTATAAAATGTTTCTCTAGCTATGAAATCTGGGTTTCTGCTGCCAACAAGTGCGTCCAAACTGCTATACCCTGATCTAAGTGTTGAATTACAGCTCCAACAGTCCTTTACTGCTGTTGCAACAAAACGCAGCTCTCCCCTTGCCTTATTATGTTTATGCTGTTGTTTTTATTAAGATACAACACTTGACAGTTCCTTACCTAAGGACTTGAAAACCTCTGGGCTAGCATACTTGCCATCAAAGTAGACTGTGTTGTTCTGGGAGTCAAAGGCACGGCACATTCTGATGAACACAACCTCTAAAGACCCTAAAACAGAAACAACGTATGTTTGACTAGTGAGGTGGTGAGGTCGAGACCCGCTGTAGAAAGCAAGTGAGGTTTCAAAACGTTCCTATGCCCTGTACTCAGTCAGTATCAGGTGAGTAGGGTGGCAGGTGTCTGGGCAGGGCACAGTTTGATTTGCTCGTAGAATTACAAGAATTGCCATAAACCCCTTTGGAAGTTCTTGTTAAAGCCACTTAGTTAACACTCATAAATAACCTCCATTTGAGTTAATGAAGTCTCTGAAGTCAAAGCAGCTCACTCAGATTTCTGCTGATCGAGCTTTGACAACTTTGCCCAGTATTTGTAAACTGCATTACTTCTACAACATCTGGCCCAGGACAGGCTGGAGTTTTACCTTGAAACACTGTTATTCACTCTTAGTAAGACAAAATAAAACACTTGATGCCAAGTTTTCCCTCTTAACACCCTCGTTTCTCCCTTTGTTCATAATGAAACTGTCACATGTAAACTTGAACTCATTCTACCCAGAGTAACTAAGGAGGTGGATTACTTCTCAGAAGGACACAAACAATTTGTAAGGTTTTATTTTAAATGATCATTGTACAACATATGTATGTATCATAGAATCACAGAATGGTTTGTGCTGAAAGGGACTTTAAAGATCACCTAGAATTCCGACACCCTGCCATAGGCAGGGACACAGTATTCATATTCATTTCTTGTATACAGGTAACACTTTCCTCAATCAAAACTAATAGAAGCAGACCTTCAAACTGACCCACATACCTGCTTTTAAAAGCACAATTTGATCGTTTTGACACAGTTCCATAAAGCCATCAATGCGTTTGGCAAATTCCACTACATACTGTATAGCTTCTGTTATTTTGACTGCGCATAACTGCCACATTACCTCCCTTTGCTGTTTGAGAGAAAAGAAAAATTGAACAATTACTAATCAAGCTTTGGAAAGCCCATCTGCATCAAGTAAAACCGAGCAAGTTCTCTCCAGCACTCCTGGCTACAGTCTGCTTGTTGGACAATGGGAATTAACCTCCCAGCCAAAGCTTCCTGTGTATGAGCGACAATGAAAACATGTGAGACTTCTTCAGGGATGTCAGAAGAGATCCATGTTGGAGTATTTTTATTTCATAAGCTAAAAATGTCAAAGTAGAATGATTCCTGTCATTTCAGTGGGAATTCTATTTGCTGCATGAAAAGAGAATGCCAGTTTACACCAGCAGTGCATAATCACATCCTTCCTGTCAACTTTCTGTAGTTTGTACTGAATGTGAACTGTCTCACTAGCTCATGTTCCTAAGGATACATAACAATACACGTATCTGAAAACCTTGTTAACAACATAAAGACAGCATGAAAGTAGTGATTTTTTCATGTGCTGGTAGTAATTCAGAATGAAATTGCCTTATGAGTGCAAAAATTATATTCTTAAAGGTTAAATATTTTTTGGTGGAAATGACAAAACAGACTCAAGGAACAGCGTGCTTCAATAGGACAGCTTTCCAGAAGTAGCCACTTGGCAGGAATTTGTGATGGAAGCCACGTCTGAAATCCAAAGGTGGATTAAATCTTACAGTGTATGTCCCCTTGCCCCAGCACAGGACTGCGGCCCCAGTGACAGTGGTGGAGTGGGTGAGGATCACAGCCAGGCTTTGGAGGCTGGAAACCTGCCCGAAGTCTGTGTCAGAGGCCTCGTAAAATGACACAACTTGGTGGCTTCAGCTTCTGTTGTTGCTGTTGATCCAGAAGATTATCAATGAAAATATTACTATAATGTGGTGTTTGGGATTGAAAATCTGCCTCTGGTTTCTAGCCCTTGTTTGTCACAGGCGGATTTTAGGAGCACAGCTCTCCCTGTACCTGTCCTGATCACACAGGACAGGATACCCCACCCATCTTGCTGCTTTGGATGCTAGCACATTATTTTGTTTGAAAACACAAATACATTCCTGACAGTAAATAGAAAGCGGTGAAAAAGTGAATTTTGCAGTGTGTTACGGAAATACCATGCTTTAAAAGCTCCCATGCCATAGTCCGGCATGCTCCTGTACCTTGTTCTGGTAGTTCTCGATCTCTTCCTGCAGGAAGGTCTGCCATGTTATCTGCTGCAGCTCCTCTCTCAAGTACTGGCACGTTTCCATGTGCGACTTGGAAATGTTCTGTGCAAGGTGTTCTGGAGGGAAGAGCACACAGGGACACATGTGAACAGCGCCCAGCCGCACCCCAGGCCCGGGGCCGCGCTCGCAGACCCCCGTTGCAGGAGGGCAGGGGGCGAGGTGCTGCTGCTGGCACAGCTTCAGGGGCGGCAGCCGGGGCCCTGTGCTGCTGCTGCCGTGCCGCCCGCTAGAGGGCGCGCCGCGGCCGCGCACCGAGAGAAGGTCGGGTTTGGGTTGAATTCGGGTGGTTTTGGGAATGAATGAACCCGGCTGCGGGGCCAGGCCCGAGCGCTTCGCACACGTGGAGCGACCCGGGAGAGAGCCCAGCGAGCACCCCGCGGGGACACCCTCACCGAGCACCACGCACAGGGCACGGCGCGGCGCTGCCAGCCAGGCACTGCAGCTGTAAAAGCCGTCTGTGCTTCTTACAACGGGAGCTGCCTAATAAAGACACACAGAAAGAGAGCACCCGTGTGCTGGTGTCAAGCAGGACACTGCCACGTGGAGCGAGGGAAAAGTTTCCTTTTTGCTCTCAGGTCATTAAAAACACAGCTGGAAAATGCACCATTAGTGTCGCTGACACCACACTGAAGGCTCAAGGGTTCTTTTCTCTAGCTTCAGAGGAGTCCCTCCATTAACTGCATGCGACTTAAAATTTCCATGAACATTTTAATTCCAAATAAACCATTTTCTGCTGCTACAATTGGTTAAAAGACCCATGAGGTAGATTTATAGTCATTAATAAAACTTGATTCCCTAAACCTTTAGGAACGCTGCTAAAGGTGTGAATAGCATTTAGATACTGAATTCCACGTTTACCTTGTCTTTCTCTTGTCTACCCTGACTTTCACACCCATCTGTTCTGGTTTAGAGCCCTGGTGACTTGTCTCCCACAGTGCTGCTGCTGGTGCTTTTGCAGCTTACGCCACTGAAAAGGAAGGCTTGAAACAAAGAAGAATGGTCATGATGCTGAGGGGCTGGAGCTGGGTCTGCTGTGAAACTTACTTGGTTTGGTAACAATCAAACCCAGCTCTACAATTGGAACTGCTGGGACCTATCGGCCTGCTTAGTGCACACCTACTGCATCAGTAGCTGGATGTAAGAAACACCCTGAAAAGTCTTTAACATACAGCTAAGCTAAAATCAGATGATACGTGCTACCTGAGCATCAGCAAGGCAGAGCATCAGGTGGTTTATACTCTGGTTGCCATCACAGCTTTCACGTATTTCAGAGCAAGTTTCTTTTCTTACCAGTGCGTACTTAAAACACGTGCTCTCACCAGCAGCACCTGAAAGCTTTATCCCTGTGCCCTTGTGGGATACGGAGGTGAAATATTACCATGTTACTCACAAGCCTCAGTTCTGTGTTTCAGCACGCACCTAATAAACACTTTCATTGAGCAGCCCCACCTTCCTAAATTGAAACCTTAGTCTGAAGACAAACATTCTCCAAATACTGTTCGGCAGTGTCAGTGCTGGGCAACTAAATCACACTTTGTAGGGTCTAAATGTAAGCACTGCGTAAGCAACATGACACTTCTTTCAGGCCAGCATTCCAAACTCAGCACCTGGTCTGGGAAGGAAAAGCCCTTCCTTTTTTCTGTGGGTTTAATGTAGATCTTTCACTGGCTCCCACAAGAACATTAACAACCTTCTGATTGAGGCAAAGCTGGTAGCCTTTATCCTCGTATTTTGTTCCCATTTTTACTTATCTGTAACTGAAGTTATTTGAACTCAAGCCACAGTACTTCATCTGTCACAACAAATCATATTGCAGAGAACAGAAGGATATTAAGAGGAAAGGACATTAGAAGGTGAGGACATTAAAGGTAATAAAGCCTTCTTGTTCCTTCCTCTCTGCAAAACTTCTCAAATGAACATAAACTAAAACAAGCAAAACCTTGTATCATCCATTTGTCTCTAATTAAAAAAAGCTTGCAAAAAGATACATTTAACATGGAACACCTCATTTTCAAACTATTTTTAGGTTTTTATAATGGAATAATTAACAAAAAATTGCTTAAGCAAGCAAAATCAGTTCTAAGCACCTGACTGCTTAGCTAAGCAACAGAATCTTAAAGCCACTTCTCTGCTGGCCTGTTCCAGGTTGCTTATAGCCAGTTCACAGAGCATGCTCTGACTCGAGCCTGAGATGTTGACAAGTCGTGGCTGTGGAATTCAGCCCTAGCATATCACTCTGGGAAGAACTGACAGTAAAATGTGCTCATTAATGTGGTTGGTGTAAGGAAATCACCAAAACTTGCTACTTTCTAAGACGTTCTTCAGCATCTGGGGCCAGATTCTTTTTGACCAGTGGCAGGAGAACTGCCTCCAATTACCCTGGTGCTTTGGGTTCATGTTTCCCACGTACAGGTGGAGAGCAGAAGAAAATCAGCCTCCTGACTTGTTGTTAGAAAATAAGAGTATGAGCTAATGGAAGAGAGGATAAAATGTTCAGAAACAAACTGCAGCAAAAGGAACGCTCTGTTTCTCAGCACTAACCATGGGCTCACTAATCAGTATTCAAAGGGTTCTGTTACAAGGACAACAAAACCAATGCTTCTAGAGCTGACCAGCCACAAGCTCCCAGGATCTTTACT
>JBCJKH010031794.1:0-22542 GCA_039877255.1 Loriculus beryllinus
GGCCTTGAACACTGCCAGGGATGGGGCAGCCACAGCTTCTTTGGGCACCCTGTGCCAGGGCCTCAGCACCCTCACAGGAAAGAACTTCTGCCTAAGATCTCATCTAAATCTCCCCTCTGTCAGGTTAAAGACATTCCCCCTTGTCCTGTCCCTACAGGCCCTTGTCAGAAGCCCCTCTCCAGCTTTCTTGTCAGCCCCTTTAGGCACTGGAAGCTGCACTGAAGTCTCTGTGGAGCCTTCTCTTCTCCAGGCTGAACAAACCCAGCTCTCTCAGCCTGTCTACATAGAAGGGCTGCTTTGGCCCTTGGAGCAATTTCATGGCTTCCTCTGGACTTGCTCCAACAGTTCCACATCCTTCTTATGCTGAGGCCCCAGAGCTGGATTCAGGACTGTCTCACCAACGTGGACTAGAGGGAGAGAGTCCTCTCCCTTGACCTGCTGGTCATGCTGCTGGTGGTACAACCCAGACATGGTTGCTTCTATCTTCTCTAGCTTTTTATATAAAAAAGGTAAAAATTAAGTCTTCTAACTTGGAGCAGCTTCATATTGAAATTTGACACAATACCTGGGGTGAACCCATTTCTTTGCGGTGTCATTAACCAACTTGGCATGCTGGGTGGTTTCAGCAGCTTTTCTTCTAAACAGTGCTGGCAGAAAATCCGAGAGTTGTGCTGATGCCACGCTTGGCCTGGAGATGTTGCTTCGGAAAACAGTCACTTTGGGGAGAGATCACATCTGTGAAGAGATGTTGCTGACTCACAGCATCGATATCTGCTGGGATGTGCTTGTTTTAAATAACTGCATTTCAGAAACTGTGAAAAATCACAGAAGGGGGTGGGAGGCTGAGAGACTGTCCTGCAGTTGATGGTTTCTTCTTTTTTCTTGTGGTTTCTGTTGAAAACTAAAAGTAATAGTAGTGGGCTGGTCAAAATTTATGGTGAAGTTGAGCTTCATCTGTTCTGTCGATTATTATTTTATTTCTCAACACCCTGCTTTCTGCCTGTGACTTCCTCCTCTTTGGCATTATTTTCACATAAATCCTTTTCTTCAGAATTTCCCTGTTCTCTACCAGCTGTGGAGCAGCTGTGAAGATACCAGCAAACATTAACTGCTCTTAAAAACTGCTGCAGGGATGCATGGTTTTGTGATGGAGACTGTATTTAGCTTCCTGTATGGTCTGAGCTGCCCTATAGCTCATATAGTGATGGGGATGTGCTGAGAAACTGGGGAGTGGTGCAGACAAGAGGCCTTTTGTGTGATTGCCTTAGCAACCCTGCCTCTGAAAGATGAGATGTTCTCACTCACACATAGTGCTGTTTGCAGGAAGGCTGGTTGTTTCTTGTGTAGCAGGCCTTGTTTGGAGGACTGATCTTGAGATCCTTCTATTCCCCCAAACCCATTTTTCTTGACAACAGGAGGTCTCCAGCCAAAAGAAGTTTGTGGGTATCTAGTGTTTGTTCCCCAAATCCCAAGCATTGCGTCCTGCTCTCTCTTCCTTTGCTATAATCTGTTCCTGTGGGCACAATGCACTGAACTTACATAAATTGTAGTTCTTGCTAAATATATGTCAAGTATTGACTTAGTCTGTAGTGTATGAGCTGACTAAGCTGAAATTAATGGTGTAATTCCAGCTTGTTTGGCATGTGTGTCTAGGCATTTTCATTGCAGATGGTAGAGAAAATTGAGATCTTACCTTGACTCCATCTCATGGGGAGGAAAGAGAAGCCTCAGGCTTATAATGGCGGTAAGGAAAGACTTGGCAGAGATGTGGGGGGGGAGTGTTTGTAAAGATGTTATTGGAGGGTGATAAAACTCTTCCTAATGAGTGAGGTCATAAGGCAAAATTGAGAAGTTGTTGTTAATTGTGTGCTATTACAGATGTCTTGAAGTGATCTCCTGCGTTCTGGTCCATTGCCAAACCCCTGGGATAATTTTATTTAATGTGTTGAAAATGAGAGCCAAAAAAATGAGACAATTTGGCTGGCTGAGGTTTCTGCACAGATCAGCAGACACTGGTACCTGTTGGCTTCATGTGTTCTGTGGATGCCTTTAGTCACCGCAGAGGTAAGGGTGTCCAGAGAAAGACCATATCATCTCCTTTCCTTCGTCTGAGGAGGTACAGACAACTCCATGTGTGGGGTTTTAGTTTTGGTGGGGGTTTTTTTAGGTTGGTTTTTTTTTTTTTTTCAGATGAGACTGCAAAATGACAAAGTACTGATGCCTCCAAGCAGGTAAAGAAATGGAGATGCAAAGAGGTGTCTGAAATCATGTGAGTCATCTGAATGAGCTGATAGTGCTGGAACTGGGGCTAAAGCACAGAATTTTCCTTGTGTTTCAGACCTACTGTGCAGCCTATCCTTCCAGCTCCTAGGATGCTTTTTTGAGGTTATCTTTTGAGAGGTTTCTTACTGGCATAAATGAATCTTGGGATTCAGACAGTAAAGATGCAGCTTCAGGACCAGTCCAGCTTGAGTGGCTGTAGGGATCTCACTGCTGGTACTGTAAATATGTGGAAGCTGATGTAAATGGTGAGGTAATGAGTTGTTACAGGGTTTCTTAAGTACACCTTTTTTTATTCTTCACCCTCCCAGCTTTTTGCTGCAGTTCTGATGCAAGCAGCAAGATCTCCATCATAGTTTTGAGCTGCAAGGGAGTTTTATTCCTACAATTGATCAGTTCCAAGCTGGTCTTTGGTAGCCCAAACAGCAAATGTAATGCATCAAATTCATTATATGCCAAAATATTTATCATTTTACTGTAGAGTTCACTGATACAATGAAGACTCAGTACTTTACAGTCCTGAATCTTTCCAAAGATGGTATCTGTCACCACTTTCTTGAGAGCAGTGTCTCCTAAAGCGCCTGGAATAACTTATCCTTGGCACATACTTTTATAGGTATGTGCTTGGATATTTTGTAGGTCAAAAAATAGCTGTTATGAAGGATCTGAAAGTTAACAACTATATTTGAGTTTTGTTGTGTTGGACTCTCACAGGCGGGCATGAAGGGGTAGATCAGGAAAAAAGTGTCTTAATTTAACCTTGTACTTTTTTTGCTTGATTTAAGTAATTTGCAGAGTTGTATAATAAAATCTCCATGATCTTATTTCTATTAAGATTATAGTAATTTAGAATTGTTATTAATGCTGAAGGGCATTTTTGCTCCTACATTTGTAGGAGTGAATTACCTGTTGCATAGCATGATTTGTAAAGATAGGAATGAAAAGGCTTTTCAGCAGTGAACTGGGTTGTGATCTACCTTCCTGTGAACCAAAAATGAGGTAGCATTTGGCAAATGGAGTTGGGACTGCAGGGAACCTCTCAAACTGTTTTCACAGGTGCATGAGTGATGGTGTGACTGTTCTCTGTGACAGGGCCCCAAATGGTGTACGGTATATGAACAACTTATTGACTGGTAGTTTTAACATCTAGCCAGGATTAGTTGTTCAGCCGGATGATACCCAGTTCCTTATCATGGTATGGCTTTAAGCAGCAGTTAGAAGACTGGACACTGTGGAGCATTTTTGGAGTCTGGCCTTGCAAATACAGCTTGTTATTTGAAGCTATGCTTGCTGTCAGTGCTGCCTTTTTAAGCTCTGATGTCTGTCTTCCTCATGCCATTCCAGTCTCTTTGGTTCTTGCTGACAGCAGATGAAGCACTGAGTGCAGTCTGCCTCTGATCCTCACTTGGTTAGATGGAGACTGTGGGTCATCTGCCAAGCAGCAGCTGCTGGCATGCATGTTTGTCACCTGTGGCCACTCTTGCTGTGATGGGCTCTTTCCTTATCCCAGAGTGGTTTACTACCTGGAAGTGAGCACTGAAGGGACTATGTTTATTGTTTGGTGTCATAAGTAAGCTCTTTGAGTGTGCATTTCAGGCAGCTGCTTGAGGTTCAGCAGCTTTGCCTGTCATGATCAGACAGATCTTCAGTTAATCCGGCAAATCTATTGATTATTAGGATGGAAAATAAAATGTTTTGATATACAGGTGTTGCTGCACAAAAAGTGCTTCTGGGAAATCTCTAAATGGCAGTATCTAGCTGTGTTTCGACATCCTCAATTTCTGAGTACATTAATTTTCTGAGTATATCCTGAATTTCTACATTCTTTTGTGGACAGAGTATGCAGTGGCTTGCACATATAACATGGACAGCATTTTACAGACAAGCTGGTTATTAATAATTTTTTCAGTAGCATTTTAAGCCAAGTTGAGGGATTGCGTTGGGTCAAGAGGCCTTGAAGTTTACAGTAAAAACAATGAAGGATGAGAAGGCTTTGCCTTATGTTTGATTTTACAGGCAGGGTTGAAAAAGGGAAGAGGATGAAGCATCTTTTGGATTAAAACCTCTAAACACCTTTTTCTCCTCTCCCTTAAAAAGGTGTAGGAAACTTGAACCATTTCACAGTGTCTGAACATTTTTGGGTGGTGGAAGGGGGAGGAAGATTTAGCAGGTATGCATGTTGCATCTGTGGGTTGTGGTGGCTGTTGGTGAGCATGCACCAGCAACAGGAGTGTTGGAGCTCTTTGTAAAGGGCGTTGAAGTATTTTTCTGCTTTGGATGTGAACTCTCTTGGTTATAGACTGACTGACAGATAGTACAGAAGATTAGGAAGTGTTTTCACAACCCCCTGAAGTTGTGGTAAATTGGGAAAAAGAGGTTCTGTGGTCTCCTGGCTGTGTGGTAGACCAGTTTGGGAAGCGATCAGATTGAATCTAAACTTGCTTCTTGTTTGTGAGGTTAGTTGTAACCTCAGGTTGCTGTGTAGCCATGCCATGCTTTTGCTGGGACAAGGAAGAGTGATGGTGGGAAGATAGTAATACCCTGGTGTCAGTTTGAATAACTAAGGAGTGTATAATGTTTGCCTCTTTCTTGTTTAAGGTGAGGGCAGCATTTGAGTCAGAAACATTTAGGCTGGGACTCTTCTATACAGATCTAGCTGTCTACAAAGTTTCCTTGTTTTTTTTCCTCTGAGTTCTGCTTTATAGTTAGCACAGAAGAACACCCCTTTCTGTAGCACAGCTCATCTTGTAGGCATCTTGTACCAGTCAAGTTTCACGTGCCCCAGAAGTGCATGCTACTTTTGCTAGGTGTAGGGAGAGCCAGACCAGGCAGAGTTTAGGTGTAATGGTAATTGGTTGTGGCCAACTATTATGTTGTCTTAAATGAGAAGTGGCTTACTCAAGGCCAGACTTTGGGTATTGAGTATTTTTGGAGGCTGCATAAGCTCCCTGTAGTTGCAACTTCTTCCTTCTTGAGGAAGGAAGAGCTGATGTGGTCACTGGATCTGATTATACCATGTAGTAGCAGGTCTGAGCTCTGAAGCATTTGTCTGGCCTTTTTAGTGCAAATCATTGTGTGATGGTTCAAATGTCAGTGAAGAAAGTTGAAGGGCTTTGTTTTGTTCTCCTGACCCTGGAAAGACTGGGCAGTTTGTCAGTGTGATCCATCTGCAAGGGGAAGGTCCAGATAGGTACGTTGATGTCCTGGTAGCAAGCTTGGTGGAGTCTTACTGCACTATCAAAGGAGGGAATGAAACAGTGCAAATACCTTTTTCCAATGATTTTTGTATCTCTGATCAGATGTGTGTTGGTGGAGGAAATCGCACTGAAAACGACCATAGGGAGTTAAAATAAAAAGCTCTAACTTGAGCCTGGGTCATACAAAGCAAACCCTCTGAGCCAGTGAAGGGGATTTTGTAGAGGAATAAAGCTTATTGTCAGCTGCGGTGTTCAGACCCTTGGGAAATTGTGACCATTGTCTGGGCTATTATTGCTTAATAAAAGCTTTGCATTTCCTCATTCACAGTCTTGGAAATCTAGTTCTGTGCTTTTAAAAATAACTCAGTGTGAGCCACAGTCGGGAGCATTCATGAAGGAAATTCTTCAGCCCTTTAAAACAAAGTGAAGGGAGGGGAAAAAAGCCCTCCTTAAAGTGCTTTTACTTGTCCGTGGTGAAGAGGGAGTGTATCCGAGCCATGCTTCTGTGATCTGGAGGAAGTATGGTGGGGTAAGAGCCTGGCTCTGCTCCTGCTGAAGATTTATTTTCCTGGAGCCTTTAAGGATTTTGGGTCCAGCACTATCTCAGCTGGTAAACCTGGGGCTGGGTGTGCTGAATGCTTCCTCTTGGAATGATAGGGATGCTGTGCCTCTTGTGGAGGAGTATCTCCAGACAGGTGGGTGGACCAGCATTCTCTTTGTGGGGCTTTGTGCTCAAGTCAACCCAGAAGGGGTAGCTTTAGGCAAACTGAAATGGGGACACAGACTAAAGGACGTGTAGTGTTGAGGGCATCTGCTGCTGTAGGCTTTGCGTTGTATGCTGCCTGTGTGCAGACGCTGCTGCAGGCTATGATGGGGGTCACTAGCTTGTGGCAGAAGTGGAGCCAGCATATATGACACTCACTGCTGTTGGGATGCTGAGTAGGGGAGTTTTGGGCTGGTTTTGAAGTAGCTAGTGCTGGGGTGGGGAAGGGAGCAGAGGGCAGGGTGTTATGGGCTCTGCAGTGTGGCTCAGCCCCGCAGTTGGCTCAGCTGTAGTTTTTGCTCTTCTTGACTTCTGTGAGGTTGAGGCCTTGAACTGTTTTGCAAATCCAATTTTGGAGGCTTGTTTCTTTCCCTGTCTGTGTGTTCTTGGGCTTATTTAACTTCTCATGTGGAAGTAATTGTATTGTTCGTTTCTTGTGTTCTGGCTTTGACTATGAGGAGGAATGTGTTCAGGATTTTTGGTGTTGTGGTGGTGTTTGTTTGGGTTTTTGTTCCTTTTCTTTTTTTTCCCCTTCTACAGCAAGCAGTGCAGTTTCTGCTGTTAAAATACTCTGGACAGCAGTTGCTGCCCACGTACAGCACCAAAATGTGTGTTTAGTGGTTACTAGACATGCTTGCTCTGGGTGTGCCTCCTTGTTTTGTTCAGTGAAAGTGTCCATGTATATGACTGGCTGTAATTTATCATTGCCATGAGGCTCAGGAGATGAAATTAACATTAGTAACTTGTGCTTTGGGCATGCCAGAATTGTCTACATTGACTTGTGATTTTGAATTAAGTTTTTCTTGGAGCTGCATGTCTTTTGCAGAATGGAGACCACAGCATGAAGAGGATGCTGCCTGGGATGACACTGAGCTGCAGCAGTGCCCTAGGAGACACGATAATAAAGAGGCAAATGGCTGAGATATCACCTTAGTTGGTTCCTGCAACAGGAAATGAATTTAGGCAGAATATGCCTCTTTTGTGCCTCAGTTTCCCCACTGGGAAGCAAACACAGCATGACTCACCTTTTCACTTCCTTGGACAGCTTGCAAACTCTTCCATCTGTGTAATGATGTCAGAAAACAGATATGAGCTTTGGAGAAATATCTTAACTGCAAGGTGTGGTGAGATGCTCACGCAGGAGTGGTGGAAAGCCAAGTGTTGGAGTGTTTCCAAGCCATGCTCAAGCAAGCACTGAGATATCATAGATATGGTGTGCTGTGAAGTTCAGCGTTTGTTGGACCTTCTGTCTGCAGGCAGTGCTGAGACCAACTTCTTTTCCTTAGAAAGAAGGCTAGAAAGGGTTTGTGAGTGTGTGTGTGCTCCTTAGGAGCAAGCAGAAGTTACTTTTCCTCCCTTGTACTATTTCTGTAGTATGTGTGACACACACATGCGTATGAGATGCAAGGGGATGGGAGAAGACGCAGCTTGGCAGTAGCTAATTTCTGTCAAACCTTTGTGTGGATCGGTATTACTTGACATATTCTAGGTCATGTGCACCATTAAAATGATTTCAGTGCCTGTGCTTGGAGAATCTGCTGTGTCTATTTTTGTTTGTATCTGTGTAACTGATCCAGGGCCATATGTTAAGAATATAACTGCTTTTTCTCTCCCCCGCCCCCCCCCCTTTTTGTTTAAACCATTGGTGTCTAAATATATCTAATAAAAACTGCAGCCTGGAACTCTAATGAGGTGATAAGTCATTCCTGCCTCTCTTCTTTTTAAGACAAAACCACCTCACACATTGGCTTCTTTTTGTACGGACTTCTGCTTTGCATTTCTACACATTTATCATAGCATGAAGCCTCTCACAAAAGGCAGTAAGAAACGACTGCTGAACAGACTGTTTTGGTGTGCATAAACCCGAACTCTTGCAAAGGGAAAACCTTGAGCTTTAGCGGGGGAAGCCACAGGCTGTGTATGTGTGTGATGATAGTGTTTTGGGGAAAAACTATGTGATGAGTATGTTTAGCATGGTCTTGAGTTGTGCAGCTAAGAACAGGAGCTGTTAGGAAGCTGTTTGCAAAGAGAAATATTTCCAGTGATGTTCCTTTCCTTTGCAGAATTGCAAAACTCAAGTGATTGGAAGTTCCTGCCACCCAAAGGAAAATCTTTGTATCACTGGCACCTCACTTCTCAGTTAAGTCAGTGGTTGCGGCTGTGTGAGTGGCAGCTGGGAGTGTGTGTGGCTCAGCTGGACACTGAGCTATGCATTTGCCATTTCTGATTTTGAACCTTTGGCTCTGTGAGGAAGTAGCTTTGCTACAGGAACAGCTCTGTTTTGCAAGCGCACTGCTACGCACACTGCAGCAGCAAATGTACCGTGGTTGTGGTGTGACAGCTGAAGTTGGGCTAGACTGCTAAATCAGATTACACTTGCACATGGTGGCTGGGTGTGAAATCCCGGGTGGCTGAGTGGCTCAGTCACCAACGCACCACTGTGTGGTTGCACAATGTGTTTTCTTGAGTGGCAGAATTGTTCAGGTACGGCAACTTGGAAGATGCTTGTTTGTGTCCCAGTGCTGCTGCTTCTGCTTTGCAGACTTGGGCTGTGAACTGCATTGCTGAAATGTTTGAATTGGGGGAAAGAAAATTGTGCTTGTTTTGAAAGGGTTTCTACTTTTTTTTTCACTGCACACTGGTTGATCCCATGTGTGGCCAGTATGGTGACAAGCTCAAACTTGGGGCTCAGTTTCCATTTGCTGGAGAAGACCCGTCACTGGCAGTATTCAAGGCCAGGCTGGAAATAGCTTTGAGCAACCTGATCTACTGCAAGGTGTCCCTGCCCATGGTAGGGGATTGGAACTGGATGAGCTTTAAGGTCTTTTCCAACCCAAACCATTCTGTGATTTTATAAGACCCACGAAGTGGCTGCACACCAAGATATGCCTCACCAGGCTTAGAGAGGAGGAGAAGGGAGCCTTAGCAATTCCAGGTTGTGATCAAGGATTGAAAATGAGATCTGAGAGTGTTTAACCATGAAGTTTGTCAGAACATCTGAAGAAGTTGAATTTTTTGAGCTGCTGGCCCACATGGAAAGTTCCTGAGAGAAGATAGTCAGGTTTGTGGGTTTTTAATTTAATGACCTCTTCTGATGCACAGTCAAACTCTGCTTATCAGCTTTACAAGGGCCTTGCATAATAGGTGGTGCTTTATTTACAGCTTCACATCCACTTGCAGACATTGAGGCACAATGATAAGTTATTTAATTCTAGGTACCCAAAGCAGTGAGCCAGGTGCCTGCTGGGCTGCGTTGTCTCTGGCTTCCCAGCTTTGCATGTTCTCTTGCTGGCTAACTCACAAAATCCAACCATTTTCAGAAGTGGTCTTGTTATTAATGTTAATTAGGGAGATTCTGCCGTATGGATATTCCTGTAGCATGCTCTTTGAAAACATACAGTGTGCCGAGCTCCTCACCCGTGTAATGAGCATGTATATGTAGCTGTGGAGTTAATTAACTGCATTCCTCTGAGGCTGTGTGCCCCTCTTGGGAATGGCAGTTTTGGTGTTTAGCTGCTTGTGGTAGTGTAGAGCAAATCCCCCCCGAGACTCCGCTCATGGACTTGTGCCATAGGTGGTTTGTCAGGCTTCTGGCCTTTGTTTTAATCATTAGTTTCCCGTCTGTGCATTCTTCTTACTTAAGAGCTCAGATTCTAGTGTTAGTTATGTTTTCATCAGTGCTGACAAAGTACCTGACTTGATATATGTTCCAAGTAGGAGTTGGGATTTAAGTCTTCTTCAAAAAAACCCTTTTATGCTATAAGAATGGTGCTCCTTGTGTTGACAACAGCTTTATCTCTTTGCCTCCTAATAACCACCCTGTGATAACACCTTCTTCCTCCAACTTACAAACAAAGCACTTCCAAGGAGAAAATCCCCCCAGAAATGTGGAAGTGTTCTGTCAAATCCAATAGAGGATTTTTAGTGCTCTGGATTAATATCTTTGCTGATGGGATGCTCCTGTTGTGGGTGAAACATCTTGAAGAGATACCTTCTCTCCATAACTTGGTAAAAGAATGTTCCTCTGCTTGTTTTAACATTGAGGGACAGAATGGAAGACGATGGTACTCTCTTGCTATGTAGCTAAATAATATGACTACAAATGAGACCTGAGTTATACTTTAATTTTTATATATGTTTAGGATGAAAAAGCAATGTGAGATCAGCAGGTCTTTCCAGAAGAGGGAGGGCTGCTCTGAAATACATGTGCTTTGTCCCTAGTTTTCTGTTTTCAGTATCACCAGAGAACTCTTGGTTTTGCCGTGTGATTATAATTTGCATTTAGATTGGGTGCCTGAAGGGGAGTCATTGCAAGGGGAGATGGGGCTGTATGGCTTGAGTCTCTTGCAGATCTGGCTGAAAGTAACAACATTTACATAAAAACCATTAGCTCTGTTACTGATAAACGTGAAAGGCATCCATTTCGTTTAATTTTCTGATGAGGAGTCTGTAATATAAGCATACAATAACACTGCAGAAGTAACAGTCCTGCCCTCCATCTCTCTTTACTGACCTCCTGTTGTTTTAAGGGCAAGTTTTGATGGAGATTTTGTTGGTAGGGAGATGTGGAGTTATTGCTATTCCAGTTTACTGAAGTAGCCAGTTGTCTTGCTGCATCGTAGGGAATTATTTAATGCTCATCTTAAGAGGTGTCTCTATTAATTGAATGGGGATTTAATGTCTCCCTGAAGCATAATTGGTCTGTGTGATGTATACTAAGATGTATGCCTAGCAACGCGTCGTCCTATTGTCTGCATCCCAGTGCAGTTCTATGGATGATCTTTTGCTTTATCAAAATGGGTTTAAGCAGAAGTTCAGTGGCTCCTTATTAAGGGGATAAAGGGTGTTGAAACAACAAAATCTGTTAAAGGAGCTTGTTTGGTGCATGCTAGATCACAGCCCATCTACCCTTCAGGCCTGTGTCTGATAAAGTAGTTCTTGCAGCCAGTGAGGGAAAAATTTGTTTCCCCACGTGATGCTCTTGGCTACGTATGTAATTGTGCATTGGTGACCAGCATGTAACACAAAGAACTGTGATTCACTGTCCCTTTAGTAGCTGGGTTTGTATAGCTCTTGCTGCTGCTGTCTTATTATATGTTGCTTTACTTCTAGGTTGGATCAGGTCTGACCTTCCTGAGAGCCTGCAGAGGCAGCCAGTGCCATGATTGTTTTCAAATGTTATAGCATTTGCTTGAGAGACTTTGCTGTGAGCTTTACATGCGCTTTCTGTTCTTGACCTCAGTGTTGGGGTGTGTGTGTGTCTGTGTTGCAATTACTTAGCTGGTCTACTTGTTTGTTTTGGGTTTTTTGTTTTAAATCACAAAAAAACCCCAACCCCAAACCTGCATCACTTTAACTATATTTACAATTATTTTTCCTCTCTAATAGGCTCCAGCCAGATGAGTAAAGAATTGGGTACAAAAAAGAGGCAGATTCCAGTTTTCCAGCAGATCATCTTGTACAGTGAGTACCTTAATATTTTCAAGAACAGTATTTTCTATAGTGCCTACTATTGACTTAAAGTTTATCTCACTGGGGTGCAGTATTAAGTCTGCATACTTGGACAGTGTTGTCCTAGAAATACAGGCTTCTTTGGATCAATTCTTATTTTGGGAGAAGTGCTCAAGTCCTTTTATCTGAAGTGGTAAAATTTATTTATATCCCACTTCCAATAGCGTGCGTGTTTCAGCAGAGCAGGGAACTGCTGTGGTTATGTCTTGTAACCTGCTCAAGGCTGTTGGGAATCAACACTAAAGGTGTCTTGTGTGGCTTCCTGTGCTGCAGAACAGAGGAGGCTCTACAGTTAGGAGAGCAAAGGTTCACCTCCTCCATTCCAGCCTTGTTAGAGGTGTTGAACTCTGAGGAGGGTGGATGAGGGAACTGCTATGGTGCGTGTGGGGGTTAGTCATAAAACTGTGCTGTGAAATCAGACAAATGAGGCTTGGCTTGACATGTGGGCTGGAAAGGGTAAGAGAAAAGAACCGGAAAGTGTTTCCTTATTCATGGTAAGGATGGCAGGTTTTCTCTGAAAGTGGAAGAGAAAATCCATATTTCATGGAGATTTTTTACACATTAAGATATCTTGCATGCATGTTAATGGACTGTAATAATGAACTCATGCTTTATGAGGTGTCTACAAATATGTTAAACTTGCTCTGGTGAGGGACTTTAGCAAGTACCGGCTAATGGGAACATCTTGGCCAGTCTGGTACAGTGGCATAGCCTGACTGCAACAGTTAACTGCCTCCTGTAGGCATCTGCAAGCAGGGAGGATGCTTTGCTGCTGGCTGTAAAATACAGGTGAGTGTGGAACTTGCACTGACTGAGTGGGACCACTGCACAGTTCGTGTAACAGGCCCAGGGGGTGATTCCCATAAGGGTAACATGGGACAACGAATTTTAAAACTCTGGGTATTGGTAACGGAAGATGAGGATGAAATAAGATGCTTTGAAACTGGATTGTATCATCAGGTTGGTTTAAATACGTTGCAGGAGAAGGCAGAGGACTCCTGTGCTTCTGTGAAAGAAGGGGAAAAAGAGGTGTACCTACTTGTGGCTTCTTAATTCTCCTGTATCTGACCAGTATAGTGTGACATACAGGGTGTTCTTGGTTCAGGTGTTTTATTCCTACTCCTGACAGCATTTGTTTACCTGGTTATGATTCTGGATTCAGGGCAGTCTTTCTACCCTACTTTTACAGTGTGCTGAGCGTAGTGGGGACTGTCTTCTCTGATGGTCTTTAGCACAAACATGATGGTGAATAATAAAACTAGAGGTAGCAGGGAGGTCATGTGAAGAACAAATGATGCTGTTATTGACCAACGGTGCCATCATGCCACGGTCTTAATCGACAGATCTAATCCCAGTGTGTGTTAAAGTCAGATCTGCTGACTTCAGTAGCTAAAATAAGTCAATACCATTGAATTCTCTTTCTCCTTGCATATCTTAAGTAGAACGTAGTAAGTTGCAGCCTGACAGCTGTGCAATCCACAGAAGGCCACAGGGCTACGTAGTCTTCCCCGAGGGCATAATTTGGCCTGCAGAACATTTATTATGGCTGGTGTCAGTGCAGCAGGCTCAGCATTGACCTTCAGAAGCTGTTACTTATTTGTGGGCCTGATGATGGCTGGAGGAATAATGTAAGAGACAAAGACTTTTGGGTTTGGTGTTTTGGAGACTGTGATTAAAAAGAAGACTGCAGGTATGAGTCTCGGTCAATAGCTGTGCAAAGGCTGTTTTTGGCAGAGAGCTGGAACAGAGGAGATGCTGGAAACACTGTGATTGCCATGGAACAGAATGAGAGAAAAACATGTTTCAAGGGAGTCCTTAATAAGTCATTCTTATGCAAGGCTGTCTCTGTGCCACTAGATACCTAAATAACAGGGCTGCAGCTGGAATATGAAAATATTTTCAGGGGACTCATTTTCAGGCATCACCTGAGGCTTCCTGCCTTGGCAGCGAAGCTAAGTATTGTGGGAGATTGTACTGCAGGTCCCTACCTAGGAGGATGTGGCATCATCTGTGTGAACGTGAGCATAGGTCTGATGCTTCCTGTACAAGCACCAGGCTTAGCTGTGTACGTGCTAGTGTGGTCTTTGCTCACAACTGCAAGTCAGAGGGCTAAGCAAGAGCAGTTAGTTTAGTGTGGCACAGAGGATTTGTGCTGCCTGCGCCTCCTGCCTACAGCTCTCCTGAAGAGCAGTGGAGAGGAGACAAATTCCTGCTTTTTGCTGCTGTTCTTCGGAGTTGCTATAGACTCTTGCTTTATTAAAAACTCAGAACATGGCAAACAAACACCTGAGCTGTGGAAGGCCAGAAATCTGTCCTGTCTCCAGCAGTAGCTGGGAGAAATGGCCTTCATTTCACATTGATTTATTTAGCTCGTGTTTGACCCCACATGTGTGATAACAGGACAGAGGCTAGAAGCACATTTCAAAATTCAACTACAACTTTGTGTGATGGACCACCTCCTCTTGGTAACTGAACCTGCTGCCAGCTGATTTCCTGTAATAAACTCCCGTTTAGGGAATTGTTTGCATGTTTGCCAGCTCCATGCTGGTTGGGTTCTGTAGATACCTGCTGTGTCCATACTCAGGGGTCTTTTTTCCAGACTTCAAGCAACCTGATCTAGTGGAAGGTGTCCCTGGCTGTGGCAGTGGGGTTGGAATTGGATGAGCTTTAGGATCTCTTCCAACCCAAACTGTTTTATGATTCTATTACAAAAATATCCTAATTAATTCAACCATCTTCACAGAAGATGCTCCATGTCTGTGACAGTCTTCACTATGCTTCTGTCCTCTTTCCTTTTGGCAGTAACTTTTGGTCATGGTGCCTGTCTGTTTTCTTTTTTCTCCTCTCAAATGTTCTTACAGTTCTACTTAGCAGAAGCTTGCTAAGCTTCTGTTCTAAGGGCCTGTCCTTCTGTTTAAGTTCTCTGCTTTTAAAACTCTGAAAAAGAAACTAAGAATTTTGCATGCTCCACATGATAATAAGCTATAGACTTTTTTTTTTCTGAAAAGCAGAAGTTTGTGTCTCATCTAAAGACTATCAGAAAAGCTATGAATCAACCTGATACATTCCAGTGCATTGAGTCACTAGAACAATATAGTATTTAACAAGGAGCCTTGGCAGACATTGTGTGGCTTTGTGCTAAAGCTGTCAGCCAGGATATGAGATGTGTCTTTGTATCCTGCAGCAATTCTGTGAAGCTAAATGGCAGCTGGTATATACTGCATCTTCTAAATGGGGACAAAAAACACCCTAATGTTAAACCTTGTCCTCCCTCCTCTGCTGGTTAAGAGGGGAAACAATATTGAGAGAATTAGTCTTGTTTAGGTAAATGTAAATCAGTGTCATCAAACAGGTACTGGTTCTGCAAGGGAAGGGCAGGATGTCCCCTGTGCGTAAGTGATACTTACTAGTGCTGTGGCTTCCAAAAAGTAGAAGTGGAATTGAGTGTGATTAAAATCTTAACACCTCAGGCTGTAGTCTCAGGTGTGCAGTGATGGTCTGACATGCCTGGGGCGGTTATGTATATCTGCCCTGACATGTATCTGTGGCTTCTGTGCTGCCCTAAGGTGAATCATGGCTCCCGCGAGGGTGGTTAAAGTCCTGCCCTGTGGGCAGCCTGGGAAACTTGGGCTTCCTCCATTGAGCTGAGGAGCACTCGGGTATTTTCCTCAGCACTGAGTCAGAGCTCCGTGGATCATCTAGAGCAGTTTTCCTTTGTGTTGGGGCTTATGTTACAAGTTATGAGCATCCTCCTCAATGCCTCCCAGCTGCATGGCCATTCCTGCCACTGGGCTTTTCTTCCTCTTTCCTTTCTGCTGTCTTCCCTGGTACTTCCTTACTGCCTTTAAAACCTAAGAACCCCCCCTATTCATTTGTGCCCCCCTGTGCTTTGCTGGTGGATTTTGTTCTGTTCAAAGAAGCCAGAGGATCTGGCTTCTGCCAGGCCCAACCAATCCCTTGTTTCAACAGTTGATCACCATTACATTATGGTGGCCACCTCTGCCATACCAATACCATGTCAAAAGCCCTGTGACTCTTCTGTGCTGGTCTGTGGTATGCAGACCACGTCTTCATAGCATTTTTCTCCTGAAGCAGCTGGTGTTGCTGTTGTCCAGGAAAGTATGTCAACAAATGTACAGTCACTTTATTGCACAGATTTGTGCAGACACTGGTAATAAAATGCCAACTCCCTAAAGTATTACCTGGCCTGCCTAGATGTGTCACCCTTGGCACCCTGAGCTGCCTCACAGAGTCCTGAATCCAAACTGTGGAGTCCCCTGGGACAGGGGGCATGTATGTCCTGAAGAGGAGGTAAGAGGGAGAGAAACAGGTCCCGAAACCACAGGTTGATCTGGGTTCTATCACTACCTGGCGTGTCCCAGCTCCTGCTTGTTTGAAGTGAAGAACTGTTGGTGGGAGGATTTTTCGTTGTTTCCTTGTCTTCTTTGTATATATAATGTATAAATTTTATGGTTCTTTCTCATTCTTCCTTTTACTCATGCTTATGTGTAGTTGCACACAGCTAGCTTCCCAGCCCACAGTCAGCCTGCTGTAACAATTTTGGATGTAGTTTAGTAAGAAAGTAAATTGAGAGTAATTTTTAATCTGGTTGGTGTAAGAACAGCCAAATTGGCTGTTTCTCCTATTGGTTTCAGGGTTATTTTTGGCTGGGCAGTCCTTAGAGGGTGTAAATGCACCAGATATCGATCCCTCTGTGAAATCAGCTCTTCCTGGACAGCACTGGAACACTGCATCTATTTATTTCTATTTTAATTTTTTTTAGTACACTGACTGAATAATATAGCCAGTGTGGAAAGGGCTTGTAAAATGCTAAGTTATGTGTTGCACTTTTGCTCTGCCCAGGAAAATCTCTTGTGATGGGGAGACTGTGGAGGGGAAAGCTCATGTGTTAGCTTGGAGCAAGGGCAAGTTTGGAGACCCAGCAGTGATGCTAGGCAAGTGGTATGCTGTAAATGAGCACCTCAAGAGGCCAAGTAGCACCATCACCCAGGGGACATTTTCATTTAATGCAGCCATTGAAACTGAGACTTGAGGCTGCATGGGACAATGCTGTAATGGTAGAGCTGTAACAGGCTGCCTTTGTGGTAGAACTACAAAGCCAGCAGTATATGCTGAAGTGCCCCTGCTTGCTAAGCCTGTAGTATCAGTTTGGGTTCTGTTTCCCTCCCTTCCCCTCCAGGAACTGGTTTATATTTAGGTAGAATAAGTCACTGTTTGTGTATTTATTTCTTTTCTACTTGCAGTTCTTGAATTACATGGCAGGTTAGCGGAGGGAGCTCAACTAAGGCTAAAACCATCAAGTTGCATACAAGATTCTCTATAATGTGTTCATGCAGGTCTGCAGTTCTCCATCCCTCTTATTCTCTTGGTGTTGCTATTTTTTTAGGGTATTAAATAACAAAGCTCAGCTATCCCCTATTGGGCTGTGGCTCCAGCTGCCTTGCTGCTCTTCTCTAGGCCCTTCCTTGAGTTTGTTCCTGAACTGCTTCTGGAAGGGTACCTTAGCACACTCCCTAGCTATGTTTTTCATGCTGTCTCTGCTACAGGGACAAGGCTCTAGACTGGTTTCTTTCTGCTTCTCTTGTCTTGTGCTCCCATCCAAGATGAAGTAAGGAGAATCTGACCATTCCTGTTCAGAAACATCATTCAGCTCTTCGTTTTGTAGCAGGCATAAACGTTTACTGACACTTCTGGAGCAGCAGAGACAAACAGGCAGAGAGTTACTGAACTCAAAGCTGCAATTTTTATAATAAGGTAGAGGATCATTAGACTTCACACATGCTCGCTACAAGGGACCATTTCCTGCCAGGCTTCTCTTCATACTTATCTATAGGCATGGCTTGTGGGGACTTCTCACTGAACATGTGCTCTCTGCTCTAGAGATAACAGCAGCTGATCAGAAACCATGTTCCCTGGGGGACAGGCACCCTGCTGGAATGGTTTCCTAGCGCTGTTTGCAGAATTAGTTGGAGGTAGAGCTGGATTATGCCAGCCTGAGGAACTGTGGGACAACACTGGATCGTTTCTGCAAAATAAAAGATCTTGGCTCTAACCTGTGCCTTGGCCAGGCAAATAAGTCTGAATTCAAATTACATCCAGATGTGCCGAAAGGATGTTGCATGTGGATTGCAGAGCATCTTGAAAGCTGGACTGAAGCTGAGGAATTGAGCCTGCAGTGGAAGCCTCCTTTAAGGTAGGCAAGTGTCACGGCATATGTCCTGATGGTTCTTTCGCTTTGCTTCACTCCACGTTTTTTTCCACTGAGCGCTATAGGTACTTCAGCAGCATATGTGTGACAGCTCAGGAGCTGCTTCCACTCCTGAGGAGCGTGTGTGTGCTAGACCGGGGTTAAGAGGGCTCCATGTTACAGGAAATATCAGCTTATGGATAATTCATAAAGCCAGAGGCCTTGGCTGTGCTTACTCAAGGATTTGGCATAAAAATTGGGTGAATAACCCTGGGCACTGGCCAGATTTTGGGTTGATTTAAGAATTTCTGACTTCCTTCAATTTACTGGGAGGGCAATATCATTCATTTATGCAAAAGCAGGTACCAGGAGCCTGCTCTGGAAATAATTTAAGTGTATCTGGGCTTTGGCACCTAGGAAAGGAATAGTGTTGGAGATGAGACTACTGTAAGGTACAAAGCCTGAGAACAGATTAAAACCTGATTGTGATACAAAAATGTTGCACTAATTATTTACTATAATAAAGCTGTTTTGAAGTGATTTAAAAAGTATTAAAGGGATTCTTCAGGAGATTTGCATTACTATAGTATGATTGGGAAGTCGGGAACAATGTTTACCAGAAGCACTAATGTGCTTCTGTGAGTAAAATCTATAGACAGCTGAACACAGACACTTTCTAGATAGCCTTGGGCTTGATAAAAGATTGACTGGTGAAGTTTCAGTTTGAGTAAAAGCGCATTAGCTCTTGTTGTCAGATGAGGTTTTCTCTACAATGAAGGTTCACATTGTAGTTTGAAGGGAGACCCTTGGGAACAATTGTGGGAAGGACAAGTGAACTCATCTTGCTTTTGTTTGAGCAAGGAAGTTTCCAATGCAACCTGATCACAGAAGGCCCAGATACAAAAAGGATTTACTTTGTGGAATTGTTCTGTCATCACTCAGCAGGATAATTGACTTATGATTAGGAGGAAGATACAGATGAAGGTTTGTATTTGAGGTTATAAAGTACTCTTCAAAAGGCACAGCTCTTACTTAAACAGCAACTACTCTGATAAGAACAGGATGCTTACGCCTCCATTATTCTGGTATTAATGTAACAGCTGTTGTTGTTTAAACAACCTGGTTCTCACTCCTTCCTCCTGTTGCAGATCAAAGGAAGAGCAGGAATCAGTGTTATTTTTCAAAAAATAATAACAAGCTTATTAAATTTTTCACTTCTGGCAATGTTTTTGTCCTGTGCTTGCTGTACCCTGTGAGTCTCAGACCTGCTTCTCCTTGGGTGTTTAGCTGGTGCTACTTACGACTGGAAGATACTTACTTCTTCAGACCTTTCTTCTATAACCACTTCCAAAGTGGCACACAAGCTCTTCTTCCAGAGGAGAAGGGCTTGGGGATGCTAGTCTATGCGAAGCTCAGCATGGCCTAGCAGCGTGTGCTTGAAAGCCAGTGTGTGCTGGTCTGACCGTCAGTATAACCAGCAGGTCAAGGGAGGGGATTCTCCCTTTCTGCTCGTCTCTGGTGAGACCTCCCCCTGCAGTGCTGCATCCAGCTCTGGGGAGCTGTTAGAGCAACTCCAGAGGAGGCCTTGAAGGTGCTCTGAGGGCTGGAGCACTTCTGCTGTGGAGACAGGCTGAGGGCTTGGTCAGCCTGGAGATGAGACGGTTCTGCGAAGACCGTAGAGCAGCTTCCAGTGCCTAAAGGGGCTGACAAGAACTCTGGAGAGGGGCTTTTGACAAGGGCCTGTAGGGACAGGACAAGGGGGAATGGCTTTAACCTGACAGAGGGGAGATTGAGATGAGCTCTTGGGCAGAAGTTGTTCCCTGTGAGGGCAGTGGGGCCCTGGCACAGGTTGCCCAGAGAAGCTGTGGCTGCCCCATCCCTGGCAGTGTTCAAGGCCAGATTGGACATGGCTTGGAGCAACCTGGTCTAGTGGAAGGTGTCCCTGCCTGTGGGACAGGAGGTAGGTGAACTTCAATGTCTCTTGCAACCCATACCATTCTGTGATTTTGTGATACAAGCAAGCCAAGGTTTCCAACTCCCACAAGCAGCAGAAGCACTGTGAACAAACTGTGAATGTAATGCTTAAAATTTTAGAAGAGGCAATCTTGTGGCGAGCAAGGAGCATGGCTTACCTTGCTGGGAAGATTCCTGGTCAGAACAGGTTTCACTTCTGCCTCCGAGTGGACTTTAGCTTGGATCTGCATTATATAGAACTGCAGAAAAAGAGATGTGGTTCGTAATCTGTGACAAGTGAGATGATTGTGTAGTAGTATTTACACTGTTGAAAAGAGGGGGAAGATATTGCAAGCTGACACAAAAATGGTCTGGATCTAGAATGAGTTCAGAGGCATTGCAGTGCCTCAGCTCTCTGCGCTGGTGTCCAGTGTTGGCTGCTGCTGTGCACAGTGTGGATCTTATGGGCCGTAGTTCATGTCTTACAAGGCAAGTTCCTATGAAAGCTTTCTCAGAAGAGAGATTTAACTTGGGAGGGGTGGAAGTGAATGCATTGCTGCACTGAAACCGCCCTTAATGAAGGAAGACTGCGCTTATTTTCACTTCCTGTCTTCAATGTGGGGCCGCTTGGATCCTCTGCTTCATCGTGGTGATCCAGCTGCTGCCTTTCCCTGGGGACTGATATAGTGTCCTTTTAATTCTGTCTGAAGTTCTCACCATGAGGCATCACAGAGCTGAGGCCTTTCAGGAGGAAAGGAAGCTTTCATTAGGTCTCTAGGGAGCCAATTTAGACTGATACTCCTGGGTTTGCTAGTCAAGTGTGTCTTTGTTTCTCTATGCTTTTGCCCCTGAGATCTTACTGTAAGAGTGAGATGAAGTGTCGGTCTGCTGCTGCCTGGGACTGCAACCACAAGGGTCATGGTTTTGGATCTGTAGCAGGAAGAGGAGGGGGAATTGACAAAATCTTGGGTTGAAAGTGGATGTTTTAGCTGTTCTGGTTGAAGTGTTTTATCATTCTCTCCCAGCAAGTCGTGGATTCTTTCGTCCTTTCATCTTGAGACTAAAGCACTTTTTAATAATTATTATTAGTTTATTAGTGCTACTAGCAGAAGATTTAGAAGGTGTGTGGGAAAAGTGGTCTTGCCCTTGCCAGCCCTCATACCAGCTATCACTGCTATATTACTGTCTGATGTTGGATTTCTTTTTTTCCATATGGTAAAAAAAGGTTAAATATTTAAAGAAGTGTGTGTTATAGCTGCTTTTTTTCCCCCTTTTTTTTCCCAAGGCATGTTTAGGGGAAAAAAAAAAACCCACAACAAAACAAAGAAAACCCAAACCCCAACAGGGACAGCTTTGCTATTGAACACTGAGCTTTGCCTAATAGCCAAAATTGAAAGTTTTACGTGTCTGCCTTGGACACAGTTCATTCTCTCCAGAAACTCCTTAAAATGGAGAGCAGCCTTAATGGAAAAGCTCTTAAAAAGTCTGTTGGAAACCCCAAATCAGCAGGGGATAGATTGAAATACCAACAGGAGAAAGCAACCATGTCTTCTGCCTGTGCAGACCGGAGCTCTTCAAGGAGGTTTTCCCTTTGTTTGGAGAAGGTGGAAATGCGCAGTGTCCTAAAGAAGTCAGTGGTGAAACCTGGTGCCATTGCTGGGTTCCCTGCTGAGTTTTCTTGCAGAAATGAAGGACCCCAGTTTTTCTTTCCTTCTGTTCATTTTATTCAGAGTAAGTGTTCCCATTACGTTGTGTGTGTGAAAGGGTACTGGATGGAGATGGATAATGAGGGAATAAGCCAAGAGCAGCATAATTTATGACATGTGAAGTGACTCTCTTCAGAACATTAATGAGCAGTGACCCAAGCACAGGTAAATCGTAGGCCTTTTTTCCCTTTCCTCCTAAACCTCTGCTCTTTTCCCTCCCCAGGCAACCTTTCACCACCATTAGCATTGTTTCAGTTTCTTTGTCTACATTCAAAAGTTGAACCACTTTACCTGCAGATGGTGTGTGCTCCCGTATGGTGGAGAGCATGGTAGTGGTGTAAAGGCATTTATAACGGAACGGCTGATTCTTGTATTGGGAGGGGTATAATGAATGTGAGGTACAACTTTCAACTTATAAAGCTATCTAAATTTACGGTGTGGTTGTGTGTTGTGGGTGAACTGATACAGTGTCAAACTGGTGATGGGTTTTGCTTCCAGTGTTGTCTTCCCTCTGATTTTTCTGTGCTGCTACTTATCTTCCTTCTCAGTATAGATTAATTGCTTCCATCTGAACTCCTTGAATCAGCTTACTCTGGTCCCAGGCTTGTAACTTTGGGAAGAGATGTCTTTCTTTGGCAGCAGCAGGCCGTCAGATCAGCTGAGTGCAAGACCACATCCCAGATAGTCTCGTGCTAGTAGTGTGGGCCCATGTGAACCTCACACGAAGTTAAACAAGGCCAAGTGCAACGTCCTGCCCCTGGGTTGGGGTGCTCCCAAGCACAAACACAGGCTGGGGGAGACTGGATTGAGAGCAGCCCTGAGGAGAAAGGCTTAGGGATGCTGGTCAATGAGAAGCTCCCCATGACCCAGCAGTGTGTGCTTGAGCCCAGAAACCAACCGTGTCCTGGGCTGCATCACCAGCAG
>JBCJKH010031795.1:0-11007 GCA_039877255.1 Loriculus beryllinus
CTCAATTTCCCATAATGAGAAAAAATAAAAGCTGTATATAGAGGAGCTTTGTTTGGGCAGGAGGTATCCTAAGCAGCCAGTGGGAAATGGGGTTAGAGCTGCTGACAGACAATAATGGCCCAGCACAAACTCCACCACAGAAGTTACACAACTTGAGTTTGGTTTGGGTGAAGTGATGGGATAAAGTGATGAATGAGTCATGTGTCTGTGATAGGGGTAGTCACCTATTGCTAGCTGTCAAACTGAATTAAGATTACTTAGGCCTCAATTATCTCTTTGCTAGATGTTAGATGCTGACTCCTGAAATTATTACAGATCGCCAGTTTGTTTCAACAGTAATCATGAGGCAGTATATTCATTTTTTGTGAAATCAAAGCAGTTGGTTATTTTGTTTTATCTTAACCCACTGTGGCAAAAGATGCTTGCATTTCAGGAACACAGTTTTTAAAGAAAGACCACCCCATAAAGCCTGTACTATGAGTCCTGACATGAGTTGTGTCTTTGTTAAATCTTTTTGGTATTACACAGCACACGTAGGCGGTACGCATGGCCCTGCACAAAATATCTGAAGACAGAAATATAAAAACCTCTATTTAAAAAAAAAAAAAAAAAAAAAAGTAATTGTTTTTAGTGAATCCAGGGGGAAAATATTAAAGAAAAGAAAAAGAAAGAGGCACCATACAACCCCCAGGAACTCTCCTGAGAGAAATCCTTTGATGATGACAGATCTGACGAGCCTGTAACACACCTCAAAATCCATCATAAGACAATGAGGACTTATTGTAGCCCTGTCCAAGCATAACCTGAACCTGTGTTGTAGTAAAGAGGCTTTTTTACTAATCTGGAAAGCCTACGGTGTGCACATTCTCACACAATCACTAACAGTCACATTTTGCTGGCATGGTCTCATAGATCTTACTGTCTTGGTTTGTGAAGACTTAAAAGACTCATTCCTAAGAAGTCTTTTTCAGGGGATAATTACATGAATTGGATTTCTTTTTCTAGGTAGATATGGTTTTATAATAGGTGGGCAGGATGGTTTTGGTTTTGTTTTTCCTCCTGCTAGTCAGATTACAATAGGAAATGGCTTTGCAGACTGTGGATGCCATTAACCAGATAATTCTAAACTATTCAGGGTTTTATTTTGCCAATTTGTGCTCTTAAGAACCAACTCCATGCAGGAATTTGGGAAAAGTGCTCTGTGTCTGGTTTATTTTGCCAAAACGTAGATATAGGTTAGTTTTGAATAAATATGTTGCTTTTTTTTTTCATAGTACCTTTTCCTTCATTGTGCCCAAGATGGAGATGCCTTATACGAAGCAGAGGTATGAAAGTCAAACACTCTCAGTAACAGGCAGAGATAGGGGGAGAAAAGATTCTGAGGGACGTTGCAGAATTCACACAGCAAATCACAGTCATTAACTCCTTCCACTGCTATGAGTGCATTTGAGGAAGCTGCAAGAAGTATGTCAAGGTCACATTTACTCAATTCTAATGAAGTACAGCATAAATCACAATTTGTTAACCATCCAGTGGGAATAAAATTGTAACTTTCTTTTTTTAACAGCTAAGTAATTAAAAAAGCAAATGTGTTCTGTATGGAAAGAATGTTACTGTGTTAGGTAAGGGAATGGTTCATGACCATGTGACACTATTAATATGACCAAAAATTATCTGGTCTCTTCAATTACTTGATTTCCCTTAGCAGAATGTTAATTTCAGGATAGTAATTTTAATTGCATTAGTATCTTACTGCTTAAAAGTGGCATTTCATTTCATTTTTTAAGTTGCTTCTCTTTTGATTTCTTCTCCTACTCAGGATTCTGTTTATTCTAATTGGAGTTGCTTATGCCAGATTGTGGACTGACTCCCCAAGCTACTTCTTTTTTAAAAATAGGCAGTTCTTCTCAAACCCTCCATACTGTGAAAAGAAACACTATAAATAACAGAGAGAATTTAAAATCCAGCCTCACTTGAATGGAGAATCTGCTTCTTCAGAATGAATTATTAGTGCCCTAATAATTTCATGGGCCCTATAGGTTTTTTGCTTGATTCTGTCACCTTTTTGCATGCTGATTAACAATGTCTTTTGCAAGCAGTGCCCCTGAAATCAGTGTAGGAGGAAAATAATACATTTTACTTTACACAAAGGAGAAACATAACATGGGTACTTTATCCAATGTAGAAATATAGTATGAGACAATAACTATGCAACTGTTCCTACTCTATTAGTTTTGTCACAAAATTAAAAAATAGCTTCACCTCTTTCCCACTAAAAGCAATATTTGCATTACTACTTAAATTTTCCTTTGGCACAGTGTTTTTTCCAAAAACTTTATCGCAAACATCAATGAATAACCAATAAAGCAACCAACTAGTGTACAGTCACGTTTAAACAAGTAGCACCTACCATCAGCAGCCACACAACAGTATTTCTTAATCAAATGGTATATGCTGATCAGGTGGTGTGGAGGGGGAGACAAAGAGAGAAAATTAGCAGGGAGCTGTACTTAGTGCTGGATGACGAAAATTTGCTACCAATTTTGCTAAAACATCTCCTGAATTCCTAAGTTGTACTGGAAGAGAAAACAATCCAGTAAGCTTTGCCAGAGAGGTTACTTAAGCTCTTATTTATTATTGTATAATGTATATGGTATAATTGTATAATGTATTATTGTATATTGTACTGTATATTACTTCATACCCATCAGATTTGTACTTATGTATGCATGGGAAGTAAGACAGGAATGTATCTTTCTAGCTGGTGAAATGTGACCTGTAATTTTGTACTCTTAACATTTTGACACCCCAGTTAAGTATCACCAGCCTGCCTTATTAAAACACACACCCGGAGGGCTAGCGCCCACTGTAACCACCTCTTGCCTTGCTTTAACATGCACTGATGCACGCTGTACAAACTGCTTTAGGAATCACAAGAAGTAATTATAATGGCCCCCTTTAACTATTTTAACATCTTCTGACAGAGATACCCTCGGGATGAAGGACCTCACTTGAGTAAAGATGAATTAAAATCACTAAAGACAGAAGCAAGTAGGTAAATGGTTATAAATTAATCTTGTATGTTGTGCCAGGAGCAGTAATGACTGAAATGCCATGTATGTTGTCTTTGTTAGTAAGACAGCACAAAAAGTAAGAACACAATCTAGAGTCAAGATTGAGCAAAAAATTGTTTTCTTCGAAGAAGAGATGACTTCTCATTGTGGCTGAATCCACATGCATTCGTAAGGATATCCAGGCCAGGAGCAAAGAGGTTCTTTTCCCTTTATAGAAAAAGTGTATTTGCATTTGAGTTTTTTTCATTTTTTTGTTTTCAAGACAAAATACATAAAAGCTTTTTAAAATAATAAAAGTTAAACCTTACAAAACAGCACTTTGAAATTCTTTGATATTTAATTCTAATTCATAGGGAAACTGATGAATTCATAGATTTTATTGAAACTTATCATATGTTCAAATATTCTCAGTTTAGTACACGGACTGAATAGCTTCATATTTCCAGATAATTATATCAGTCATTCTAGTAACTGAAATAAGTAATGGCAATTACAATATAAAATCTACCAGATTTTGCTGTAGACAAATTTAAGTTCCATAAGAGTATTTTTCAACAGGATACTAGGTACCCATGTAGCGTTTCCAGCTAAATCATAGCCTCAGTGACTTCCTTTATTATAGCATTAGTATTAATGAAAAATTTTACTGGCATCTAATAGAATAGATAATTAAAAACATATACTGATTTTAAAAATTAGAATATACAGATTAAATCAGTTCTCCTCATGAATGGCAGGATCTGCCAGTGTAGCTTTTGTTACAGTTCTGAGAGGTTGTGATAATAGTAAGATTTAGTTAACTAGAAAAGACAGAAAAGCATCCCATAATCAGCTTACCATGATTAATACCTATATAAGAAGTAAACAAATCCTCCTTTTTAAGAACAACTTTAAATTAGATACACTACAGATCTCTGAGCATCTGGAATTCTTCATTGACAAATGAAGCACTAAGCAGATCCATAAAACATGCTCTTTTGATTAATTCAGGTGCACTTAATGCATCTCAGTACTCTGCTTTTATTTGAAGGAACTAAACAGCAGAAACGTGACACTATATTATGTGCATGTTACATACTCCTGAAGAGACTAAAAATAGAGTATATAGGACTGCAGAGCAAACTACTCAACACATCACATTTTGGCAGCTTTTACAGAGAACGTGAGCAAGAATAAATTTGCTTTGCAACCCCATATCTGAGAAAGTTCCAACACCTTCAATGCTAGCTACCTACCTTTTCCTGCTTCAGTGGAAAAAGGAAGGTCTGACATTGTAGCAAGGACAAGACTATGAGGATTTTTTTGTTTTATTTTCAACTGCTGTTAAAAATATGAATGCACCAGTAGGTGAAATACGTTGATGAATGATCAGATCTGGAGAGTCCATGAAATATTTCCATCATTAAAATTAGGTTTTTTAACAACAGATGGGGAAATGATACAGAAACCCTTCATAGGTTCTGAATATCACAAAGCCTGGAGCTTTTGAAGAGATACATCTCTATTTTCTAGCTAATTTAATGCAAGACAGATCCTAGCACCTTAAAGGAAGTGTCTTTGATATTTTGTCCACAAGCTTTTGATTGGGTACTTTTAAATGCCCCTGAGAAGGTGGTTAATCTCAGTCAAAACTCTAATGCATTAGTAGATATTAAAGGCTGGTGAGTATTGCAGAGAGTAGCTATTAGTCTCCTTGTGATCCAGTAACAAGTTTTTCACAGTGTCTGGCTTCTTTTAGTGAGTTCTGTAAGAAAGTGCTTTATTTATAAGCAGAAACTCTACAAAGTGCAATAATATCTAAAGGCTGCAGCGGGCTGGCATCATCCGGTCCTGACGACAGACAGGGAGAATTCTAACACCATATGCTTTCATCTACAAAACGCCTACTTCTGAGTACAAGCACCCCATAAAATTAAAATTATCTTCCTGATGAATTCAAAGGCATTTGCAAATCTGCTTCTGTTAAACAAGCTCAGAAATAAGATTAATGGAGCAATGAAATTAACTCTGCACCAAACCAGTTTTACCTTCTGACTCTTCCAGTAGGTTCAGAATTTCCATGACTCCTTTTTCACATGACTCTAGCCAAAACTGTTCATCATTTTTCTGCAGCGAATGTAAGTTCTGTCTTGCTACAGCCACATTGTTCTTTTTGTGATATATGGAGACTAGACAAAGTCAAAAATCATTTTAAAAAAAAAAAATACAATGCTTAGCTTTGTTCTTTTTCACTGTTTAATTACTTCATGTCAGCTACTTTGAAGATTTGAAACATCCTAAGAAATTCACAATACCTTGGAAAAATGACACTTTCATATTGAATTACCATGTTTTGTTATTAACATCATACTCATTCTAATTACCACATGTGAATGCTGCAGACAGACTGAGATCTTCTGCAGTGTCTAGAGGTCATACTACAGGAGAGACACACTTGTACCGTGTACACATGTGATCTTTTATGGCTTCTCTGGTAATGAAGAATCAGTGGTAAATCAATTAAAAGTGCTAAAACTGTTGGCAGTCTAACAAGTAAATGCTGAGCGTGGCAAATAGAGAACCTTGTTTTAGTATCAAAGCAAGAAAGATGATTTAATGGAGGTGTAACTATGGGCTGAAAGCTACCGTGGAAGTAGCTAAGGACAAAACCACCCTGTGAGTGTAGCCCACAAGGATATTAATTCTCAATATTGTGAGAATCCAGCAAGGGAAGCACACCACGAATGTGCTGAATTTCTTTAGCTGGGGGATGAATAGTACAAGTGCAGATTTCTGAAATGTGATATTTATATGTATGTGTATATGTTTCTTGCTGTATTTTTCATTGCAGGGAGGACAGAATATCAATTAAATGGATTTTTATTTTTTTTTTAACTGGGTTTGCATGAAAAGCTTGCAGTATCTGAAAAAACTATGAAAACCTTTCATTCAAGCTCTATTATCCCAGATATTTTGTAGCTTTCCAAAATGCTCTTAACATGACAATACAAACCCAGAGATAGATTGCTATTCCTTTTCTTTGACCAACACAAAAGACTTACAGTAGGAAGGAAATTGTGCTGTGACTCACACACCATCAAAACACTCTTTGTGGCACATAACGGGCCCTGCACATCACCTGAAAAAAAAGAGAATGGAAATATTTAAACCAAACAAATTTCATGTCATTATTAGCACATGAGGGAGTGGTTCAACTCCAGGAAGTCCTCATTTTTATTTTGAAATCATAATTCCTCTCTGCCAAGCCCTAGTCAGGTCAACTTTTTCAATTGCAGCAGACCGAGATGCCTGCAATGTGTTGCACAACTGTTTTCCTTAAACCCAACAAGTGAGCTTTGTTAGCAGAGCTATATTCAGAAACACTACTTCAGCCTAAAATTGAATGAAAATCTATTTTCACCTTTTATATTGAGTTCATTTGCTTCTCCACTAGGGTAAGAAGACTATCAGAGGCTCATAGTGCTTAAAAGTATTATTGATTTTTTAGAAATTAAAGCCAGTTCCGCATAGCTCTAGGCTTCAATGAGTCATAAAATCCTATCAACAGTTCAGATGCTTTTTGTTCCTGGAAGACAGTGAGAGGCTCCTCTGAACTGACAGGTGCAAATGTATTCAGTGTGAAAACTTCGGAAGGAATTTTTGAAGTGGGACTCTTAGCAGAAAAAGGCTGATTTAACTAACCCACAACCAGCTGAGTATAGAGACCAATTTGTAGTGAAATAGGGTCATCACATTAGGGAAGTCTGAGATTTGAACCTGCAGATGTTCCTGCTGGATGCTTATCTGAACGTCTGGAGTCTTCAAAGCTCTGCTTTAAAAGATGTATCAGAACAGGGATTTTTCTTTTCTTATGACACTTCCACCTCATGGTAATGCAAAAAATTCCCAGACCACAATATCCAGGTCAGCATTTTTTCATCTGGGTTCTTTCAGGGTATGTGAAGATGGCTAAGGTAGAAGCACAGTTTAAAAATGAAAGATAAACCAACTTAGAGAAATAAAACCGCACTTTTCTTAAGAATGAATGCCTTAAATCTGCTCATGCTCTTTCTATCACATGATAACTCACTGCCTCCTATAGCAGGCTGCCACTGCCAACAGCTATCCAGAAAAAATATTTGTTTTCTCACACAAAATATGTATCAGACCCTGCTTGAACTGAGGCACATTCAGACATGGAAAATGTCTGTTTTAACAATGTATCAGTAAGTAATACGCTATAATTACTTCCACCAAAACAATGATACTATTACTCAGACAAAGACCACTGATTCTCAGTGCCCCACCCTATATCACGAAATCATCAGGCATTCTGAAAACAGTGAAATGCACAAAGCTACGCAGGAAAGGGTGAGATAGAATCCCAAACATATTTTCTCCTAGAAGTCCGTATAGATGTTGACCTCCCAGCAGCAACAGGCAGTGCTTCCAAAAATGTGTGGGATTTCTTGTCAGATCTACCGTTATATCTGAAGGACTTCCTATCTGGCATGAGTTAATGGATGCATAGAAACATAGAATCATTTAGGTTGGAAAAGACCTTTAAGATCATTGAGTACAGTCATTAACATAGCAATTTTATTTTCATTTTAATTATTTATTTTTAATTCTTATTTTGTTATTTTTATTATTCTATTTTACTTTTTTATTTATTTATTCCTAGTCTGTAGCTCTCATTTCAGTTCTGTCTGCTATCTCATATCTTCTTTCTACTCAGCACTGTAAGAAGCTTGTCTCCATCTTCTATTCTGCACCATCCTTCAACCTTCTGGACCTTCTGTTATTTATCCATAAAGCTCTGTTTAAGGTTCACTCATCTCGTATTATGTCTTTCTCAAAGGCTGTTTGCCTTTTCCTCTTAATCAAAGGAGAACACTATGTTCCTTTCTCTTGCTGCACATACCAGTAAATTATCTCAGTAATTCTTCTTGAGTTTAGGAGACTACCTTCTTCTTACCTAGGAAAAGTAAATTCGTAAGAGTTTGCTCTCAAACATCAAGCTAAGATTTTAGTTCTGAGTACAGAGCAAGTCCGGAGAAATGCTGAGAACCCCTTGGCTCCATAAGGTGAGACAGGATGTATTCATGTACCAAGTAGCAGAGCGGTGTGTGTTTGATTCATTACATGTTGCAGTTGCAGGAGAGCAGCTGCTGAGTTGAAGCATGAATATGGGAGAGGACTTCATTCTTCACATAAAGAGGATGTTACTGGAGTTCTTTCATCTGCAAACTTTATACAATAACAGCATTGTTGTACCTTTTGCCTTAAGATTCAGACATCCATCTGAAGCTAACACTGTTAACCTCGCAGGTGCACTGAAAGCAGAATGGGAATTTAATGATAGCTGGTCTGAGAAGTGGTAAGCTCAATGATGTTTCTTACCCTCAGTTTTGTGCTCCAGTCCCAGGCCTCAAAATCCCACTATTTAAAAACTTAAAAGCAAGTCATTAGAATTCAATACTTTAATAATTTGAATAATGAATGTATCTAAAATCACCTACAAATTGGCACTCAAGAGACAGCAGGTCCAGGTTACACACACTGTTTTCAAAAGCTCTCTTTCAGCACATATGAGTGATTTGCACATCAGTGCAAATTGTTGCTTTCTCAGCAAGTACCTTCCTATAAACTGGTATTAATGTCAAATTTGTACTCATAAAGCATGCAGACTGCAAGAGTAAGTGACAGGTATTGATTTAATTTCTTGTCATGCATATATTTGCATAGTATTTACAGATTAATAAATTAGACATACCTTTTGTAAATGAATAGCTAGTCTGCCTGTACTGTGGCATTATTCATGGTCTTACACTATGGCGCATGAAACAATATACAAGTAAAATGACTAAGTATTTCTGTGAACGACGTAAGGAAAATCATTGTCTTAGAAAGAGAGAACAGGGACATACAGGATTTCACAGATTTCACAATCTTCCCTTTCTCCCTTCTTTCATATTCTGTTACCTGATTCCCTTTCTGTAAAGCACAAATAAGAGCATCTCAAAGGGTCATTGTGAGATGTTACTTGTCTGTAAATGCTTGCAAATGTCTGATAAAGTGATCCTTATTGTACAGGCATGGATGCCTTCTAGTTTACAGTGTTACTAGGCCATTTCCTGACCTTGTAGATCCATATGAAGGGATTATTTACATTTCTAGGAAAGGAGGCTACACAATAAACAAACATAAGAATTTGTTTCACATCTTCCTATAGTATTTTAACACCTTACACTGATACTGTGATTAATTTTGATTACTGATATAGACTAAGCCTCATTCTGCTCCCTTTACTCAAACAAGACTCTCTGTGGAAGATGCTCCCTGTATCAGGAAACATCTAGAAGTCCCATAAGTTCATTTCTGAAAAGCATATTGAGAAAAAATAGGGTGAGAAGGCAATGAGAATGAAGAAACCGCAGCAACTGCTTTGTCCAGGGGAACACTGCCAGCAGCAAGAAGTTTGGTCAATCTGGAGGTCATGTTGGCATGACTGCCCCTGACTACTACTGGCCAGCTGTGTGTTATAACAGATACTGGACTAAGTCTATCCCAGCTAGCACACAACATGGAAATGGCAGCATACACCATGACAGCCTGCTTGGTCCAGCAGAACAAATAAGAATTCTGGGTGGAAATAGGATCTATTAAGAAAAACACAGGAGCTCTGTAGTTTGCTCAGTCCACCACCATTACTCAAAGCATCAGGTGCTCCTTCCTATCCTCCAGAAACTGGGGCAAACTGTAGAGACAGGAGCATGGGGGAACAAAGGGTAGGGGGGAAAGAAGCCAGTTATGAAAATCAGCTGCTGGTCAGTACATTGCCTAACAGAGCCTTGTGCATGATCAGTGTAATTTCTCCTCTCTTCTTACTGAGTCCCCTTTTCTACCTACATACCTACTGTGCGGATGGGTTCTTTCTTCTAAGCCCATGTAGGTGAGCCCTAGCAATCTCCAAGTCAGACTGGACACTGAGCAAAGTACACGCTCTGTGTGCGAGTAACCAAGGTGGGACAATAAGCCTGAGGGCTCAAGAGCCTTGGGATCAGAAGCTGAAGGAGACCAGGACCTGTGGGCCAGTTTCTAGGTAGAGCAAGCATCAAACAACAGCTTTGGAGAGACCCATAGCATTTCAGTGTGTGTGTGTGCACAATAAGCAAACGAAGAGGAACAGGTTAGGGTTGTCTATGTGGTTTGTAGCCACATGATTGCAGTTTATTTTCATGCTGATCAAAGCACTGGCATCTCTGGTGATTTGTGTGGCCAGCCAATGTGTGTCTGTGCATGAGGATGCCTTCTGGGGAAACACATTCAGCCTCATGGGGAAACACACTCAGCCTCACTACTGATTGAATTTACAAATGGCAATAGCAACAGTCTGGCACTGCTGGACTGGGACAGGAAAGAACTCATCAGTCCCCATGGCTACCAGATTTAGCTCCAAAGGACCAGGAAGCAAAAATCCCCATGATAATGAAGCTAACCTAATCTAGTACCATTGCCATACAAAAACAATGAATGCGTTCCTCCCGCACAAGCACATCCTGTGTCTCTACAACAACCCCAACTTGATATTACTGAAAATATTGAGCCATTCCAGCCTCCTCTCATGCTAGAAGCATCTGATGCCTTCTAATCCTTTCTTATCATAGAATCATAGAACAGTTAGGGTTGGAAAGGACCTTAAGAGCATCTAGTTCCAAGTCCGCTACCATAGGCAGGGACACCTCAAACTAAACCATGCCACCCAAGGCTTCATCCAACCTGACCTTGAACACTGCCAAGGATGCAGCACTCACAACTTCCTTGAGCAACCCATTCCAGTGCCTCGCCACCCTCACAGTAAAGAATTTCTTCCCTATATCCAATCTAAACCTCCCCTGTTTAAGTTTTAACCCATTACCCCTTGTCCTGTCACTACAGTCCCTAATGAAGA
>JBCJKH010031797.1:0-13419 GCA_039877255.1 Loriculus beryllinus
ATTCTATCAGACGGAGTTCTGTGTCCTGCTTCTTGTGTATTTTACTCCTGTGAAGGGCAATGAATGGCTTATAAACAAACAAATTATTTGACTTCTAAGAAATGTCCTTTCTCCTTTGTGCAGAGTGAATGAAAACAAGCTGCAAGGACAATGTTTTCTTTGATGTAAATACCTATATATGTGGAGACGGTTTTTAATTGTTTGCAACAGAGCAGTACCACATCTTCCCAGCATGAAAATAGTTACATTAAATTTACTCTGTTGTGAGTAGCCACATAATTTTAAAACAATGAAACTAAGTGCTATGAGTTTATTTGCTGTAAGAAATTATTAAGGTATTTTATATCCAGACTATTCTACATAAAAGCTAAACACAATAAATTTCTTAACAATTACTGAGGAAAAAACTCACACCAGCAATTATGAAACCACTGCAACAAAATAAAAATAGGAAGATGCTTGAAAAAATGCTTTCTCCAGCTAAGATTCCTGTTAGAAGAAACCTCATGCATGCTCTTTATTTCTGATAAGGAGTTAGCCTGAAGTTTCAGCACCCCTGTAATATACTTCTGCTGAACAGACATAACTTGGACTACACAAGCTCAGAGTGCTTTACATGCATTAGGTATTGCCTGTCCAGTCCTCAAATGACTGCAGTTTTGCATACACAAACCCCAGAGTAGGAGTGCTGTGGTTTGAGTCGTAATTGTGTTCTTTTTTCATTCGAATGAACATACTTAGGAGATGAGGCAGAAAGGAGCGCAGTAAAGAGAGGAGGAATCGAGGAGAGTAGATAAATTAAGCTCAGTCATTCATTCTGGCACACCATGTCTGTGTTATCGAAGACAATAATTAATGTAGTAGAAAATGTTTCTGGAGCCAGTACAAGAACTTTAGCATCCATCTTGATCAGAACCCCATGGTAGTATATGGAGATAATTTCATAAAATGTAGTCAAGCCTTGAAATAGGCCTTAATATTCCCCTCCTGCCCTGATTATCATACTAGTTACCACTGTCACATCTCTGTTGAATACTTTGTTCGTTTGATAAATACAGAAATAAAAAGGACCATGCTTATCACTGACTGCCTCCAGGTACCTCAGTGCTTCTCACACCACAAGCACCAGTCCCTTTGTCCTCTTTCTAGCGTCCTCCAGCCAAACTGTATTAGTTACCTATTTCTAGAGGTGTAATTTGTGAGAGCAGGAGATATTTTTCTAGTATCTCTCTGATTACCTTAAAGCTAGTGCAAAGGAGACATGAACTGCTACTGTCTAAAGTGTAGCTCTTGGTGCCTGTTCTTTAATGCCTTCACACCAAGAGGGTGAGGGGAGTGCAGAACAAAGAGACACCTGTGAGAAATGAAAACCTAGTTTACATTCAAATAAATGATGATGCAATGACATAGTTACCGTTGGTTTTGCATATTCCTTTTTACCTTTTCCCATCATGTTATGAATTGAAAATACAGCCCTATGCACTTTTAGGCAGCCTGTCCTTCAGAGAATAGGGATAATACGCAGCTGTACGCAGCCTGGTGAGAAAGTTTGTACAGTGTATGATCTGACAGCTGTTCCTATGAGAAAATGGATCCAAAAGGAGACACAAAAAAGTAAGGGAAAATTGACTTCAAGGTCTGACCTAAAAGCCTTCATTGTGAGTTTCAGTCAATGGCACTGGGTTACACATTTATCTGCAAGAAGCTACTGTAGTCTGGCTCAGGAAAACGGCCAGGAGTCAGGAAATCTCGGGAAGAGGTTTCCATCCCCAGCCCTGGCAGATCCCTGCATGAGATTCAGTGCTATCAGAAGGCTGTAAATAGAAATTGGTACAGCTACTGTGGAACCTTTCCTAGCGCAGAGCTTCCACTGAAGTCAATGCACATTCCCAGCTGGAGCATGGCTGGGTTTAAGCCACACTCCAAGGAAAGCAATTCATGCTTCATCAATTCACCGTATGTGATGAGAATTAAAAAGCAACATTAAGAAACACACATTACTTGTTCATTTATTTATGTCATCTTGCTCAGAGGTCAAAGGAAACACCCTGTGGCTTTCCATGTTATTCCTCACTAGAGTCATATTCCGATCCTGTAATACTAACACAGAGCGTCAGCATTTAAGTGTCAAATGCTGTAACAGCGTCAGCTACAGCTAATGTTCAGGTTTTTAAAGCTTATTTAGCTTGGTATTTTATAAAGACTTTTCCTATTTTATTTTTTTTTTTTTTTTGTTTCAGGAAGAAAAGTCAACAAAAAGTTCAGACTCAAAAAGTTTTGCAAATCCTCTTCAGGAATATGTAGTTTTATGGTTTTTCCTATGAGCATCAACTGATAAAGAGCAGCATGTGCTGCAAGTGAAATAAAGTGAATGAAAGTGGCCACTGACATTTCTAAATTTCATACCTTTACAATATTCTCCTTTGAAATGATCCAGTTACATACCAGGAAGCTTGTTTGTCTTCCTTCCCTTCCCCTGAATGTGATTCTCTAATAACAGTGTTCTAACAGTGCCCTAAACCTCTTCCCAGAAGCTGCTAGGTAATTTTAAGCAACTTTAAAATCACTGGATAAATATTATAAATATATGAGTCCAATCCAGTAAAGGCCAAAGTGATACTGGTATGGCAAATTGCTTCAGATAGTAAAGAAATTGGTTCACTCAACAGATTCCCACTCCAGCAAGTACTTAAATATTAAGAAGATGCTCTTCAGAAGCCAAGAAAAAGGTGTTTCACATTTCATAGGAGAAAAGACTAGTAATTTCCATGGAAGACGAATGATGCTATTCCTATGTACACAAAGCGTACAGTCTGACAGCAAAGTGGAAGGCCAGGCAGCAGAGAATCATACTGGGATCTCATCCTCCAATGTGTGAGGCATCCAGTGCTGCCAGGGAGCCACAGGCAAAACCTGTGTCCTTCCTTAGAAGTTGAAATTGCCAGAGCACATTGAGCCAAAACCAGCTGGTTTTTTGTTTTTTTTGCAGTGTATGCTCAGGTGAAACAGCACAGGGTTCCATCTCTTCAACTCACACAAAATGATGATGACAGTTGGCAAAAAAAGTACTTGCCTTTCATCTGTGGATGTGGAGTCATTCTCTAGCAACCTCTGTTTTCACCAAGGTAACTGCTTTTGCATTCTTAATTTCAATTCAGTTTTCTTTAAATAGGCTAATACTTTCTTTTCACAACTGGCATTAGGCTGAACTGACTGTCTCCCCAGAGGTCTCAGAGGTGAGACAGTGAAGCCAGTACAGCAGTCTTGATCTATACCCAGGACAAATGGGTAGCTGACTGTCACCTCCTCTTTGAATGAGAAAAAAACTTTAATGGCAGGATGTTTCACACCAGAGACAAACAGATCTTAGTTTTACTGGCTTTCAAAACTCCATGGCTGTACCCGTCACTATCACATCCCACATACTCTGTGATACAGCCAAGTATCAGCCTGAAGGAGAATGTCTCTGCCTAAAGAGTCTGCCAAACTGCAGTAACTTCAGTCCCCTCCCAGGCACAGTGCCCAAAGGAAGCTGTAGAGAATCCATGGTAGAAGATGAGAGGAGAGAAACTACAGATTGGATAAGTAGAGCAGAGGCACAAACACATAAGTGCATTTTTGTTACTTCCTCTTCTCTTGTGAAACAAGATAGTTTGAGAACAGCCACTCACCACAGGGGCTCCAGTGTCTTACCTAATGATTCACTGCTCAGAGACAAGGAGATGGAAATGGCATTGCCAGTACCAGTGCAAACGGCTCTTTGGGGAGTAGATGCTTGTTGCTGTTTGCCAAGGCTGTGCAGGACGTATCCAGTGAGAAGTGAGGGCAGACATACCAAACTCACTGGGCAGCCTGACACAGATCTCCAGGAGAGTCCTCATGGAATTGACACAGCCTCCAAATTCCCTCCTTTTCTGGTTTTGGAGTTGTTTTCTCCAAGAGAGCAACAAAACCATTAAACCACTTTATAATGAGAATCTTTTGTTCCGGTTTTATCTGTATATAAAAACCAAATGTATCTGTCCAAAACCTTTTAAATCCCTAATCAGTAAAGGTTTGGGTGGAAGGAGGACACTAAAAAGATCCTTAAACACTGCTGATATTCTTACAATAATAAATCACCTCTTGCAATTTAGTGGTGTTTGCAATCATTAGGCTTTTGCAGTAAGCAGCTTGTCTCACTGAAAATTATTCATCCCCATTTAATGACAAATTCTCTTTCAATTATTTTTTCAAATATTTTGCCCTTTATGAACTGACACAATGTTGATTCATGTTTCTCTGCTGATCCTGAAGGGCAACTAAGATAATTATCCAAGAATACTCCTCCTGATTTCTCATAGTTTGCAGTCCAAGCATATATTTTTCATCTCTGAATTCTGAATGAATTTATACTATGCCTTTTATGTAGTTAGACAGCAGAGCATGTTTCATGGAAATAAATTAGCATATGATTCTACGATTATTTATTGAGTCTCTGGGACTGTTTTACTAAGTAAGGCTTCTATGAAAACAGAACATATTCAGCTACAAAGGAAAAGCACTTTGGGATTTAGGATTACAGAGTGCTGACTCCTAACCTTTCTGGTGCTCAGTAACTACAAGAAAACTTTATAAACTTCAATCACAATACACAGTATTTTGCAGCACATGCTCAATCCTGAATGTAAGTTTTTAATCCTGTTTCATAATGCGCCCAACGCACCCTTGATACAGGCACACATACATTCTCACAAGCAGTTACTGTGATTAAAACACTCTGTGCAACTAAGGGATCAATTATCAAACGTAGTCAAGAAATTACACAGACTGAGCCCATAATCCCATAGACTACCAGCAGCAGAGATGGTGTGTGTAGTTCAAAGTGTCCTACTTTGCAGGTTTAATGCATTTCTTCTGTAAAATATCTTTAAAGGAAATAGGAAAATTCATGAGCAACAGTCACTTTAGCCTCAGCCGTAACTTTTCCAGCAATTATTGGTTAGCACTGGTTTAAATGTAGACACTGCATGACATACTAAGCGTTTATTTCATGCCTAGCACACAAAGTCGGGCACAGAGATTTTGGAAGTCATTAACCCTCTGATTTACAAGTATCTCAACCAAGAGAAATATCTTTGCTGACATATGCAAGTAGATGTGCAGCAGTAAGATCCTGATCCATAATAACTATGTTTTTTGCTAGACAGCTCCTACTCAGAATTAGCCAGACTTCTGCTACACTCAGCCCCTCTGGCTTTGATTAGATTGCAGTGGGCTTGGTGGTAGTTTTTCTCATTTGTCTTTGTAGCACAGGTTGGACTGCATAGGATATAAAGTCAGGCAATTATGTTCAGAACCATGGGACAAGTTAGGGAGTAAATTAGCTGCACTTTTTGTTGGGAAACCCTGAACACACATAGGCTACAACTAGAGAAGAAAGTGAAGGGCAAAAAAATCATCAAATGTAACAGGGAGACTACGGGGCAAGGGTAGCCCATTAACTGATTTTATTTCTGTCACCAGATAGAAAAGTATATTTCTATGGGGTACTATAGAATTGGACTTGGGAGACCAACAGGAAGTAGCACCTGAAGATGCTGCTCTAAGGGTCACAGTTCCTCCCATTGTTGACAAGTATTTCAGCAGAGGTGCTCTGTGAGGCACTAAAGTATTTCCAGTTCTCCTTTCTTCTTCTTCGTTTATCTCAGCACCTGCCTGGAGCACCCAGCTGTGAGAGGAAGAATTAGAAAAATGAGATAATATGTAGCTAGTATAAACTGGATTAGTCTCACTCTACATCATTCTCCTGATTGTTTGTGAAGTAAACCAAAGTGAAGGTACACCCTTCCTCTGTGAGTTACAGGTGAAGCAGGAATGACCAGGTGGAGATTATTAAGTGGTAGGTTCTGTATTTAAGACATATTTTGCAGGAGAAAGATCAGGATGTAGTATGTGTAAAAGCACATAAGCAATAAAAATGCAGATAAGTTGCATGTATCATGCTGGCCAAAATCGCCAGCGACTTACAGAAACACTAAGCTGCATTTTAGAGCCCTCAGACTACCACTGAAACAGGGGAGTTTTACAACTGTTTTGTAGAAAAAAGCCTCAATCATTTCTAGAAATCCTTTCCGGTTTTTAATGTGGAAGTTCTGTCTTGGTTTCACAGATCAGACACAGGCTGCTTTTCTTCTTGAACTACAATATAAATATGTTAACATTAATAACTGTGAACAAGAAAAAAATCCAGAACTGGCACAACCCTTTGAATCACCTACCTTCATTGATTACAATGTTTTGCCAAATACTTTTTTAAAAGGCGTGAGATTCACTACTAGCATTTTATTGTCGTATCTGAATTTCTCAGTCACTCTTCAAAAATTTTACAGGTTTTTATTTTAATGGAGACATGGAACAAATATTAATTACATTCTCTACTGAAGCCCGTCTTCAGACTTCCAATAAAACCAGCAGACTTCCTGCTTCTAGAAAAAGAAATGAAATTGTGTATATCCTTCAGTTAGCTTCTTTGCGACTTATTTTAATAGATGTTCTGAATAAGCCTTATCTGTTTTGTCTGTTTGATTGCCTGAAATAGATACAATGGACAGTTTAGGGGAATTTTAGATTGGATATAAGGGAGAAATTCTTTACTGTTAGGGTGGTGAGGCACTGGAATGGGTTGCCCAGGGAAGTTGTGAATGCTCCATCCCTGGCGGTGTTCAAGGCCAGGTTGGACAGAGCCTTGGGTGGCATGGTTTAGTGTGGAGTGTCCGTGCCCATGGCAGGGGGGTGAGAACTGGATGATCTTAAGGTCCTTTCCAGCCCTAACTATTCTATGATCAGCATGTTCCTGAGCCTTGTGCCCCTAACTCCACCCATTCCTGGCAATGGGCTCCTGTGCCCTGTTGCCTGTATCTCTTGCTGGGGCAGACAGAAGATGTCTGTGATATCATGTATCTCTTTAAATCCTAAAATGATATTCTGGCTCTATAGCAACAATAACAGGCATCATCTGTTTTTTTATAGCTGGGATGCTCTCAGAGGCCCTGCTGCAGTGTTTTGCAGCTACAATTAAACAATTCAAATCTAGAAACGAGACAGAGGTAAAATATCACCTGTTACACCTCTGCTGAGCATTGTGACCTGTATCAGAAACAGTGTGTCCAGCAGGGCCAGGGCAGTGATCATCCCCCTGTCAGCGCTGGTGAGGCCGCACCTTGAATATTGTGTTCAGCTCTGGTCCTCTTCTTCTTGATGCAGGAAGGGCAATGGAGCTGGTGAAGGGTCTAAAGCACAAGTCTTACAATGTTCTGTTCTGTTCTGTTCTGTTCTGTTCTGTTCTGTTCTGCTCTGTCTTGTTCTGTTCCAGTCCATTTTCTTGGACCATGCTTCTGGAGGCTTTATTTCAGATCTCAGCGAGATCTATAGAGAGGTTTACAACCTTGAAACTCAGAGTGCATATTAGGTTTCCAAAAGAGGATGTGGAAACCCAGCTGTAAAAATCAATAAAATAGGACATGTAGAAGACATTGATGCACTGAGACTTGTGGAGACTGTGTATACATGCAAATATCCTCATAAAATCAGACAAGGGTTTTTCCTCAAAATGAGTGCCTCCTCAGGACAATCTTGCTGAAGTGGAAGGTGTTGGCAGGGGTATAAGGAAAGAAGAGAGGAAGTACAGGAATAAATTCAATTTAAGTGTGCTCAGAAGGAGCAAGGAAACTCATAAACATATCCAAGGTGATAGAAGATAACTGAAGCAAAAGGCTTTTAAAGATGTGAAACCCACCTGCTCTGTCAAGCAGCACTGAAGACAGATAAAGACTTACGATTGGGATGAGACAGTCTGCTGTGTGCATGTCCCTCCCAGCACTGCTGCCTATTCTCCTGAGGCAAACAGGCATGTTTGCTGCTGTAGAAAAGACAGCAGCCTGGAGTGCTATCTGGAAAGCAGCTCCTGTACTGCTGCATAGCCCTGGTGTATATGGAATAAAAAGTGTTCTTTAATTATGCACAGGGCTTTGACCGGCCAGATTGCATGCAGTAGGCAAGATGCTCACAATGGTTATTGCTTTGCCCATGTTTACAACATCCAAGCCCAAATTTCAGGTATTTATTGTGGCCTTTCTCCCTTTCCTGACTCTACATTTTGGATGCACTGGTCTGGTCCTGCAGCCAGAGAATACTTGACAGTGGTACCTTGTGGGGCAGCAGGCACCATGTCCCCTTCCCCGAGCTGAGAGCAAAGGCTCAGACCTTGATTGTCTGAGGGGAGAATATTTGACCGGTCAGCTCATACTACAGTCTTAATTGCAGTGGAAACATAATGAATAAATGCTTCTCCTTCTGCATTATGTAAATAATTTTCTGGGCTGTGTCAGCGCTTCTGCATGTGAGAGCTTGTTCTAATCACTTGAGAGAGGATCTGACTGACACAGGGACAGATCTACCGAATACAGGAGTGTGTAGTCTGGTGGAGTTGCTTTTCAGATCAAAGTTCTTAGACTTTCATTTCCAGCTATTTCCTTCCTCCCTTCCTTTCTTCGTTCTGTTCTTCCTCCCCTCCTTCCTCCTTCCCTCCCTCCCTTCTTCCTTCCCTCCATTGGGGAGGAGCTGCTTTCCCTGGTGGCAATGGCTACAGTTAGCAGTGAGCAACGCTGCAGTCAGAAGGGGAAGAGCAATACTGGTACAGTTGGGAAAGTCTCCATTTCAGACTTGCAAAAGCATTTGTCCCAGAAGAGAAGACAGTTTTAGCAACTCGTTTGAGTTTGTCACCTACGGCTTCTGATGGACAGGACTTGAATACCTATAAAAATTTTGGCAAAAAAAAGGCCATGTTTTTGCAGCAAGATTGTGGCACGCCCCTTCTCCTGCTGCTTTTTTAATTAGTTTTGCTTCTGCCCAGCAAGGAGGGTAATGAGAACCTCTTTCTTTCTTTCTGTTTGGGTTTCTGGTTTTATTTTTTTCCTCCACACTGTTCCTGTTTTCAGTGCAGGAAACAATTCAACATGCTTTTTTTTTTTTTCTTGTTCTTTGTAGCTTTTCCCAGTTTCCCAGGCTCTGGCTTTTTCCCAGTGTATTTTTCCCAACTGTATTTTTCATGTGGCCGGGGGAAGAGAGGCATGAGAGAAGAACACAACTGTCCCTGGTGGAGCTTGTGGTGGCATGGGTAGTGTGTAGTGGAGGGCAGTCTCTGAAACTTTGTGGCTCCGTCCTCTGGTCCAACCAGCCAGCCCTGCATGTCGTTTGTTCAACACCCGGCAATGTTTCAATAGCTTGCACTGAATTTATTTACTGGCGAGTGTCCCAGGAAGGCAGACACAGCTTTTATTCTGCGCCAGTTAACAAACTCTGCTACCTTTGCCAATGGATTTAAGATCCACTGCTATATTAGGAAAAAGGTATTATATACAGAGCACCTTTTAATAGTTTTATCTGTCTACAATGAATTGGTATGAAATGCCCAGGTTTCTACCCAAACTAAAATGATATCAATTCGAAGTGCTGTTTGAGCAGACTACAGGGCGGAAAACCAGTTTCATGTAAGCTTCTAATGCAATGCAATTCTGCGGCTATCTGCACTGAAGCACCAGGTGCTTAAGGTTGCTCCTGAACATATCCATCAGTCTCTGCACTGCCTGACATTGTTGTCCTTGTCCAAGTAATGGTTGTTCTCTTTTCATTGGTTTTCTCCCCCTTCTCATGGGTTGGAGGAGACAGCTGTTCCCTAGGAGGTGGGTTTTGCACTCCTGCTGACAGACGCTGCCTGTGCCCTTCTCTGACTGAAACCTCCTTCCTACCTGCTTTGTATTCCAGTTCAACCACAAGTATTAGTGGCACTAAATGCTGTCTAGCCATCCATCACAAGATATTCAGGGCATCCATTTTGATATGATTCATTTGAGCAATCTATGCTCATTATTAATCTTCCCTTACTGCAGGCTAAATTAACCCTGGCTTGTAAGGTTCTTTTCAAAGCTGGCTTTACTATAATTGCATCTTCTGCCGTATCTACTTGCTTGCTTGCTTCCTAGTGCTTTGCAGGGTGTTGTCTTCATAACTTCTGAACTGTGCCATTTTTTCCCAGACGATGCTTATTGGGGGTTGATATGCAGTCAATCACTGCTCATCCCTTCAATGGGAATCCATTTCAATAGCTGTAAGATTTGTTTTGTTTATTGGGAGCTAGGTTGTCTCCTCCATGAAATGCAGAATCAGTGATGTGACCTTTCTATCCGCTCAGGAATGTTATCTCCCTTTTCCTTCATTGCACAGAAAGTTACTGTATTTTACATTATAGAGAAGAGGTGCAAGCTGCAACAACAGAACTGAAAGTGAAGGAGCTAGGAATGAAAGGCAAGTACCTTTCAGGAGAAATCACAGAGGGAATACACAGAAAACTTCTTCTCGGCTGCTGTAATGCTCCTCTCCCCACCACTGCCCTTTCTAATCAGAGCACACTGCGTGCTCACACTGGTTTCCTCACTGACAGTTTCACTCAGGCCATCGAGTTAGCCAAGAAAGGCAACATGGGTAAATGAATAGCAATGAGACTCTTGGTAAGTCTTGGCCCTGCCACAAACTGACTGCTCATCTCCTGTCTGCTTCTTTTCCCACCTTTGTTGTCTTTGCTCCTGAGACATGTCTAGGGTTCAGATGCTTGGTTAGGCATTTGTAACTCACATCCTTAAGATTATCACCAAACGGTACATTTTTCACACAGCATAGCTACGTGTCTAGACATAGTGCCATTCAGGTCAGCACTGTCCCCAGCCACCACCCTCGCACACCAAGTCGTCATAGGGTACTGGAGAGGTGACCTAGTCCATCCTCCTATGCCTGCCAAATAGTTCTTCAAAATCTTGTACTACATACGTGCAGAGTGTAACATAAGATGGTCTGGACCAGACCCAAAGGATGATGCCCCTTGGAAGTGCTAAATAATAAGAATGAGAGCATGGGCCAGGGGGTTAAATAAACAGAAGAGAATATTTGGTTTCTGTTACTGTTGTAGGTCAAGTTGTAGATTAAAGTATATAAACTTGGGTACTCTTGGGATGTTGTGGTCCTGAAAGCCAAGAATGAGCACACCAGCTGCCCCTTTTCAGTGACTGCAACTTCCATCTCTTGAAAAGAAAACGAAAATTAAAAAAAAATAACAAAAAACAAAATGAAGAAAAATTGCAGCTTGAATATGACACAGCATCTAGAGGTTTTCTTTCTCTTTTCAGTTGATTAAGTGGCATCTTCTATTAAAAACCTCTTGATAAAACAATGAGAGCTGTTATCAACTCATCAGAATCTGTGGTTGGTAAATAGAATTACGATTCTGAGAAGAAATACTGCAGATATCATACTGGGAGTAAGTGGCATGGGAGTAGAAGAAGGTTAAAATACTGTATTATTTTAGTGGATGAATTCCTAGATGATTGGGGAAGCTGACACAACCTGATTGAGGTTATCACTGAGTGCTATTTGCAGAAAGACAGTAATATATCACCTGTACAGGTGTAAAATCTGTAAACAACTTTCTTGCGTTTAATACGGTCTGACCTGAGCTCCAGCAATGTTCTGTTAAGGGTAAATAGAATGTGCCCTCTATCTCTGACTGGAGTCTGAGCTTGGAAAGGTTCCCCTTGTCTTCCATGGATGACATCCTTCATCAAAAAATTACAAAGCTCACAGTAATCTCCCCTTATTCTAGTGCCTGCTCCATTACGTACTCTTTTGCCTGGTTCATGTGGTGATGAGAGCACGTCTTCCAGATGACAGTATCTGTAGCACACACACAGCCACCTCTGCCTTGAGAATGCTAAAAACAACCCAAAAGGCAGAGCTGCTCTTTAAAATATTAAATACACAAATATTTTACAATTAGTATCTTAGCTGTGAATGCTAACCTGGTAGTGCCTGGGAGAGGCAGATAATTTATGTGCTCCCTTTCCATCTGAGCCATTTTGCTGTGACTTCCAGGTGCCAAATAAATTATTAATCAAGTCTGAAAAATACACTGCAGCTTTCCTTCCTGAGAGGAAGTGTGATGTTAATCCCCAGATGGAGGTTGAATGTAAGTTGCATTGCCACTAAATAACTGATCAACATCTTTCACCACCGTTTTATTGTATTAGCAGTCTAACTTGGAATATGTTGCAGGTGTACACTAATTCCTCATTTTTCCATGCCACCACTAGTGATGTATGTTTGTCCAGGCATGAGCACAGTCATGCATGTGAACACAAGCTGCAGAGCACATGGCAGAGCTGCATGGTATGCTAGTGAGACGTGAGAAAACACAGGGGAGAAATCCTGTGGATCTTTTGGTTTTAAATTGTTTTTTTTTTTTCATTTGAGCTGATTAGTGGCTGGTCAGAAATCACAAATGCATTTTATGAACATGCTTGCATTAACTTCAGGACAAGATGGTAGAGAAAATGAAACATTTCTGGTACTTTCATTACTTTTTCCCAGCTTAGTTTTGTGGTATCACAGGAACTTGATCAGTGTATTTTTTTCTTAGCACAGGGCAGAGAATACAGGAGACAACAAAGAATAGACATGTCAATTGTACTGTTAAAGTAGGCCCTGAGTTAGCTGATGGCTCTCATATTCAAAAGAAATGGACTCTGATATACACACCGTGTAAGCAAATCCATTAGGAAAGTCTTGAAAACAGTGGTCAACTGCTGTCAGCTGCTGACAGTGTTACCACTGGCCATGGTCAACCACTCCATGATCCTGGTCTCTGCTCTGAAAGCCCAATCCTCTAACACACAGCTGACAGAACTGATGATAAGTACTGCTAAACACAAACTGGTCTTTGGTGGACCCCAGAAACACCCCAGAGTTCCTCTGATGCTAGTTAGAGCAAAGGCTAAGACAGCTGTGCACAGACCACTCCTCTGTGATACATAGAGGAAGGAACCAAGTGCTCTCCTTGTTGCTTTCTTTTAAAACACATTTAGATGAATCTTTTAAGTGTCTAGTTCTACCCTGAGTATTTTATGTCAATAGAAATGTATTGCTGCAACCAGAATGTACAGCAGACAGCTCAAAAATATATTCTCACACAACGTATCTCAAGATGCATAATATTATTTCTTCATTCTTCTGTATATCCACAGCTCCCAGTATGTCCGAATCACCTTTTGGCACCCTGCTTAACGATAATAAACCAGGCTTAGCTTCCATGATCCAGAACCAGTGAGCACCCTTGGTACATACTCTGCAGCTAACCCATTCTATATTAATCCAACTGTTCATGTGTATGTGTATTTGTAGTACCTCATTTCCTATTGAAACGAGACATTAGGAAGTCAGACACATGAAATCCCAGCAAAATAGTGCCAACTAATTTGCCTGCCCCCTTTTCCAATTAGAGCATGGTACAGTGCATCATCTTCCAGTGTGACCATCACCTTATTGTGTTAGGTA
>JBCJKH010031807.1:2986-16880 GCA_039877255.1 Loriculus beryllinus
TTTTCTATCATATTGTCTGTGCTCTTTAACATCTCTAAATATTAATGTAGGAAAGAGAATAACCATCTCCAAGGTGCAATCACAGACACTACACTGTGAAGTGGACAATACAATTGCCATCTTTCATATTCCAGGCAAGCAGGGAATAATTCTGATTTAATGTCACATGGGTTACTACTGAATCAACTAAAAAGCAAGAGAAGGGTAATAAATTCTGTTAGTAGTGAGCCTGCTGAAACAACTGAGAACCACATTAGTATTTGAAGGCTTTCTCTGTTAGGGAAGTTGTTACTAAACTTAATTTTCAGGACATGTCACTCATGAAGATTTACTTCCATTCCATATGTTTGGCTCAAAGGTGAAAGAGGGCCTCCAGGAGACAGTGGCTGTATTAACATCAATCTTGAGAAAGGACAAAAAGGGGAACCAGGGTTTCCTGGTGAGAACGGATTTAGAGGTGAAAGAGGTAAGTTCATAAAATAAAGCCCAGCCTTATATTGTTTATAGATACTTAAACTAGCAGTCTAGTTTCTTTGGATATTTACTAAGGCAATACACATAGTGTAAAGGCATAGCCATATGTGTCAAATAATGGCTTGACTATATTGGTCATTATCTTGTTGTGCAATTAACTTCAGGTGAAAAAGGCAATACTGGTTTCAGAGGCACCCCAGGATTTCCAGGGAAGAATGGTGACCCAGGACTGCCTGGGGACCACGGTGACACTGGATTGATGGGGTTTCCAGGATCACAGGGTTTCCCAGGACCAAAGGGCTTTAAAGGAATGATGGGTTTTCAAGGACAACCAGGTGACCAGGTAAACTAAGCAGTAGTGAAATGTCCTGGACTTTTCAGCTATATCCTGCCTCCAAGAAATGTGATGAAGGGTTCTATTGTATTTACCCATTAGATGTACTTACCCATTAGATGTTCCTCCTGAGAAGAGACTGTCAATATAATAGGAAAGGTAAATTCCTTAATGTAAGAATTCAATGCCTTGATTATGTTTTAATCAGAGTCAACAAAGGGCCTCTCCTCTCTTTCTTTGCTTCATGACGTGATTTTGTTATATTGCCACTTAGTGGAAGTCCAGGCTACACTGCACAAGTTTCAGGGAGAGGAGGGAGGGAAAAATGGATGCACAGTCAAGTCATTAACATCTTTTCTACAAACAGATTAACAGATCACAATCATAACACAGCAGCAGCACAAGTATGAAATTAATATATAGCTGCTTCTTCATATCTTGCTACGTGGAGCAGCAAAGAGAACAGACAAGAGAAAACAAGTCTTCTGTGCCCACACTGACAATTTGCACCAAATAGAATCAGGGCAAGCAGTATTGCTCAGGAATAAGTATACAAAACCATAGATAAATCACACATGGATGCAAGGTAAAATTCTTCACTGGCTTCTATGCTAGGTAGACAGGCAGTGAGATTACATGAAACATAAAATCACCATTGCTTTTCTGGTAAAGGGACATTGCTTGGCTTGGGTTATCTTTTATTTTTCTTTGAAGAGATAATCTTTGTTTTGCTGATTATAGGTCATTATTCAAAAGGAAAAACAGATAAATCTTTCCATTTTTACTGTTACATCACAACATATTTCTGGTTAATGTTTATAGTAAATTTGGGAAGCATACAACAATATTTGGTACATTTTTATGGTACCTTTTAAATCAAATTATTCAAGCCATCTGTGGGGAATTTAAGCTGTTCAAGCCAAGAGTTATCACAAACTGTAAAAGCACAAATTCCAAATGATTACCAAGTCTAATCTACAGTTTCTTGTAAGTCTTAATGGTCAATGTTAGACATAAACAAAGACAGCATGATGCTTTTCTGCTGAGCTTAAGATATAGTTTTGCTATTGATATTAATTGCTGATCTGTTTACTTGTGTAAGAGAACCAAATTTGTTTATAGATCATTCCTGCTACACATATGTCAAACATTTTTATTTTGTGTTTAAAAAAAACCCAGGGTGACCATGGCTTACCAGGAACCCCTGGCAATCCAGGACTGACTGGCCCAAAAGGATCAAAAGGTAGTTTATAATGACATGCTTTGGAAAAGAGCAATATTATTAGGATGGATATGCTTTGACAGATAATGGCGAGTACTCACTAGAAAAAACAGGAAAGAAGGGAAAAAATTAAAACATGCAGGTCATTAGAAACAAGTCTGACTTACCTGAGAAAAAATAAAGAACAATATTCAATATAAGGAAAAGTTGTGTGAAATGTATTGAAAACAAATTTTCTGGAAAATTTATCCTTAAAGCAAAAGCAGGAAATAGCCAGTAAAGGTGGGGATTGCTATGGCAGGAGATTTCTAGCAACATTTGATCTTGGTATTTCCTCTTAACTGTTCACAACAAAATCATACAATGAAGCTGAAGGCAACATGAATAGGTAGGAGAGGTCAGACATTTGTAGAAACGTTGCAAGGCAAAACTGCTCAGAATTATCGATTCTGTGATAAACAGGAATTTCAGCAAAGACAGAAAGAAGGAGGTGTGCTGCCTTTAAGTCCCTGGCTAGTCCCTGAAAGGTCTTTACTGAGTAAATAGACTCACAATGTATTGATTTTGTATGTCCTCACTAACCTATGTAAGGAGGTGTCTGTTTATTAAAGTGTTCTAGGGAATTTATGCAGTATCTTTCTTTTTCAGTATATGTTGTCAGTATTGGAAAAGTTCCCATAATTTCTGTTTTTCTTTTTTTCATTATGGGAAATTTTCATTAGTGCTGCCCTGAGCCATACTAAACAGAAACTGAGTTAGTACTTGAAGACAAGCTGAGCTGGCAGATAATTTGCATGTGCCAAAGCATTTTTCATTCTGTATTCTCTTAGTCCCTTGTGCAGCTGTTAATATCTGCAAATTATCTGATCTTACAAAATTGTCCAGCTTTGATTTTGTGGATGAAAAGAATATTTGTATGAAATAAAACTCATTGTACCTCTACAGGCAAGAGAGGTGACCCCACTCCTCTCCTTGGTACACATGGTCCAAAAGGGCCTACTGGAGATCCAGGATTACCAGGTACTTCTGTCTGAAGAAAAAATTGGATTTAAGAACTTATTTTCTCTAAGTTTTTTTAGCAGAGAAGGAGCTCTGCTTTCTGCGCATACTGAGGGGTATTTTCTGTAGTTATAAACCCAGGGATGGGAGAGGCATCACAGTGTGCAATATGGCTAGCATGAAAATGGGAGGTATAGCCTACTGTTGTCTAGAACAGTACCGATGAACATACCAGTACTTACCAGAATAAAACCTGGCTTAACTATATCCTACCAGTCATTTCTGCTCTTTGAGATATCAAAAGAGAGATCAGAAAAATTCATTGCTATTAAGTGGATGCAAGTATCTGAAGTATTTGAATAAAATTCTTTTTCTAAACAAGAAACTTACTGAGCTTTTATATTTTTAAACTTACAATGAGATAAACAATGGGCAAATTTAAATAAATAAATGCCAGATATTTCTTCTGTTCTTTAAGGGCTCCGGGGATTCCCAGGAGAGAAGGGCTCACCAGGTATCCAAGGGCAACCAGGAAGACCAGGATCCAAGGGTGACCCTGGACACCCAGGAATACCTGGACTTCCAGGTAACGCCAGAGTTTAAAAAACAGTGCCATGTAACAGCTCAAGAGAGATATGGAACAGAAAAATGCAGCTGAGGAGGCATCTCTGTGGAGAAGGCTAAAGAAATCAGAGGTCACACAAAAGTGTACTGGAACCTATTTCAGTACCTATAGACAGCAGCAATAGTGTGCTCAGAGTCTCAGAGAGTAAGATCTGTCAGTTCTTCATACATTCCCACACACTTTCAGGTACCTCTGGTTAATGGAGTATGCTGCATAGTACATCAAAAAATAAAAATTAACAGTTTAATGGATTTGCATATTCACAGGTTTGGGGTTTTTTTCTGTGCTCTCAGGAGCTACAGGTCCTCAGGGATTACCAGGAGAACCTGGAGAAAAAGGGAAACATGGAATTTCGGGACCTCCAGGACTGCAAGGATTAGCTGGATCCCAAGGCAGAAAAGGTAAACAGTATGCAGTGCAGTACTACTGGTAATAGAACAGCACCAGACATAAATATCCTTTTAGCAGTGAAAATAGAAAAGGCCTGTGAGCATCATTTTGATTCTCTGTTCTTTTAAACTACAAGAAGAATTAAGCCAGTTCCCATCACCTTATAAAAGTAACATAAACGCTATCTCTCAGAAACTTGGACTACAATCTAAAACAGGTATAGAAGAAGGTAGAAACAGATTGTGGCTCAGCTGATATGATAGACAGCAGAAGCTGAGGAAAGAAAAAGGAGTTTGCAGTAATTCAGATACGTCACTTCAGTTATGCTGTGTTCTACCTTCTCACCATGGAGCGCCACTGTTACTCTACCGGCAGACTGCTTCGGACAGTTCTTACAGATTTGTTTTAACAAATTACAACAATTTGGGTTGTTTTTTTGTTGCTTGTTTTGTTGTGATGAGTTGGGGTTTTTTTGTTTTCTCCATCCCAGACAAAACCAGGACACCTCCAAAAACTGTTTTTTTGGTGGATTTAACAGAGAAATATTTCCTCCAAGTCCTAATTTGCACTTCTCACAGTGATTGTTATGATTAGATTGAACAGCAGGTCATCTGTACAGTTGAGAACATTATTGACTTTTACTATACTCAGAATGATACATTAAAAATATGTCACATTAATACTTCATAAAGAAGGTAATCAACTACATAATTTATATCCTCTCTCTGTAATAGTGTGCTTTATAACATGTTCCTGGTCAAGAAGAATAATTTTAGTGACTCATATATAGAAATCAAAGTACTTTACTTTGGGGCTATGATAAATGGTTAGAGAACAATAGATTAACTTTTTCAAATTCAGCCTACGGAAAAATCTAAATGGAAACAATTTATGATTGCTTGCAGTAATTAAGTGGTGCTGGTGTAAACTGTCAACACAGATTCCTTGCTAGTGCATAATCTGCAAGAGAAAACTCTTCATTGTTGCAAACAATATTTGCTGTAACAAAAGCAGAGATCTGCAGTGACAAGGGATGTCTAAATAGAGAGGGGTGAAAAAAAAACCCCACATTCTTCCTCTGAAAACTTCTTTTTAACAGATGGACTCTTTCCTTCTTGCCATAATGGTAAGGCACTTCTGCTCTATGTTATGCAGAAGTTCTCAAGGAAACATAACAAATTAATACATGTGCTGCAGAGGGAAAAGTTCAGTTCCAAATGGCAGTTTACTAGAGACCAAGCTGCCTACTGAGCCTTAGTATCCTATATATTGCCATACTGCCAGCTTAATTGAAAAGAAGGTTAACACCTTTGAAATTATACCCAGTAATGAAAACTGAATGGAATTTGTATTCCAATTCAATTGGTGAACATAGATCTTACTGCTATTTTCAATAAAAAATTGTTGCTAGCATTAGAAGTGAAATGGTTAATTGGCTGTTCATTGCTAAGTACATGGCCTTGTTAGCCTAATTGCTTCTCACTTACATTAAATGTCTTGTGCCTTGAAGAACTAGATTTCAAAAAGAGATAAAATTAGTTAAACAGCATCTACCAAAGCATAATCACATTTTCTTTATTATATAGTTTTACTAGTTAAAGGCTTAGTCTGGCAAGCCTTACTGTGTGAGTAATCCTTGATGAAGCAAGTAATATTAAGAACACCAGAATTGCTTGTGTGAGTAGAAGCTGAATTGGGCTGTAAAATACAGTAACAGTGGTTCATACATAGGTCAGCCAATTCAGCTGTGCTTAGGAATATTGGACTACAGCAAACCAGAAACCTAGAATTACAAGTGCTGATATTATAATGGACTGTTGGCAAATGTGTCAGAAAGCAAGTAAACCAAACCATCAATCTCGCCTGAATGAGCTAAAGATCAAAAAAGTTTTAAATGATCACCTGGGAGCCAAAAATATTTAGGAGTTCATAATAATTTTAAAATACCACTGTTAAATTCCCAAATTGGCATGCAACTCTTACATAGATTTGAAAACAGGAACATGCCCAAAGCACAAGCAGGCTACAGAAAGTGGGATTGAAACTCAGAATGTCCTGAAAAGTTGAAGAGCAGTTGCTTAAGGGCATAGAAGATATTACAGGTTGTATTACTAGTGGTTTTGGGAGTTCTGGGGTAATGGTTGGGCTTGATGATCTTAAAGGTCTTTTCCCATATTAGAAAGGGGATTAAACAAAGAGTATATTATCAATAACCTGCAAGTTTTCAAACAATCTTCTGGATTTAAATTTTATTCCAGACCAGTGTTTGCTATAGACTGGATTTTTCCCACCTTCTTTCCTTGCATTCCTTTGTTAAATTTTACCTAAAAGAACACAACAGTTTCCAAGAACAAAGCAGTGGGGTTATTTTTGGTGTATCTGTTAGAAAAAATAAAAGGGCAGTAAAGTTTCCTTCCTCAGATGACCCATTTTTGAGCTAGGGACCTTTAAATTTGGCAGGTGAGCAGCTGAAGAAGGGCATTTGTGTTGCTGTTCCTACAGCAATTTGTTGCTGTCAAATTTGACCAGCTTATAGACTTTGAAAAAATATATCCATTCATATGTGCTTAAGTAGAGCAGTAAATTCTCCCATGATTCATGCTCTGCACATACAACAAGATGGATCAAGCTAGGATCAAGCACAGGAACTGAAACAGAGAACCAACATCATCTATGCCAGGAAGTAGCTAGACAGGGAAAAGGAAACAGACAGAAAGATAGTTCACGTTGTGGAAAAAAACAACCATTGCATCTGGACTGGGAATCCTGCATGGCAGGGGGAGGAATTGGTGGGGAATGAAATTTGGCAAAGATACGCAACAGAAGTGGAGAAGGAATAAGCACTAACAGTATTGTTCAACTTCTTGATGATCAGTAGCACTCTGATCTGTCCTCCTGGGGAGCAAGAAGCATCCCAAGTCTATTCCTCTGTCTGAAACCTCTTTGAAACCTGCTACCAAATGATGCATCAGTTTTGCCAGATCTCTTCCTATCTCCAGGTGGTAGGCTGCCATCTGCATTTTATAACTGTACATCTTCACACTTAATACTTCATTTATGCAATTTAGGAAACTACAAAGTGCTAATGACATGGAGATATTTTTACCCTTCACTGCAAACAACCTCAGATTAATTCAACATTGTAGAAAATAAATCAAAAAATGCCATCTATGTTTTTACTTCTTGTGCTGTAGCAATTTTCAGAGAAGTGCAGATTACAAAGCAGGGAAAAGAAGCCAGGTGAAAATTTATCTTCTTTCTAGTGCAGCTAGATTAAACGAATTGCACTTACATTGGGAAGAGAAGCTGTAAAGAAGTTCCAGCTTAAGAGTTCTTTTAGGTAATGTCTGCATCCCATTCACCAGCTAATTTTGGACTAGTTAATCACATGTAGCAGTAGTAGTCTAGCCACAGACACAGTGTTCAGTATAGAGTAAAATAGCCCATGCTGAGCCGTCTACTGCTAGCTGCAGTATAGCAATACCTACACGATTAAAAGGCACATTTTCTGATTGCTTTGGTTTGACACTGTCTTATGATTGCTATTTTCAGATTTTTTTTCACATTTTCCTTTCCAAAAAGACTGCACTCAGGTGCAGTGTGATCTTATCTTCAGTTACCAGTAATAACTAAAAAATACCTTGTCTTGATCAATAATGTGGTGCCAGGAAAAAAAAAATAAATGGCATCATCTTTAATTGTGACTTTAAAGGATTATTGTGGCACCCAGTCATACCTGTAATACCTTCCAGGTCTTCCTGGACTGCCTGGACTGGATGGCTTGGATGGACTAAAAGGTCAAAAAGGTTCTGCAGGAGCTCCAGGTAAAGAAGGGAAATAGCTATGTGGAACAGAAAATCTTCCCTTAAATGACTGAATGTGTAAGGAATGATGCACGTTATTTTGATACTTGCCTTGCCCAGAAGATATCATTAAGGCTTAGACTAAACTTTCAGTCAAAATCTGAAGTGTGCTTAAGGACACACCTGCAGTTATTTATGGGGAAAATTTTAAAACTTCCATTACTCATATAGTTCTGTTGGAAACTTTCAAGGCTGTTTGTAAAATGAAAATGTTCAGTGCAGATGATTTCAATGAGAGCCAAGTCACCAGGACTTTTAATATGTAAAAGATAAAACTAACAAATTAAAAGGAGACTTATGAAATCTCAGCCCCATTAAAGTCCATGGGAGTTGTGTCACACACATAAGAGGAACCTGTATTTCACTCTTGTTGATCTGTTTGCAACTTTCAAAAGGTGCTTTTGAAGCAGCATTAAAAAACAGTGTTCACCACATAGCCAGAGGTTACAAAATGGTACTGATAGGAAATCCAGTCAGTTTACATTTCAAGTTACAAACAATAATGACACTATGTAAAATAATCCCTGAAGAAGAGCATTAAAGTGAAGAGATTCCTTTCTTTGAAAGAGATGAATTGGGGCCAGATTCAATAAAACTATATCCAACTTTCAAGAGAGAACAGAAAAATAGCACTAGGCAACCCCTACAAGGAAGAACATCTGCAGCTAGTGTTTTTATTCTGCACATCTGTATTTGTACTCACTGTAAGCTTTATGTACATAATTGTTTTCCTATAAAGGTCAAAGTGAAACAGGGCCCCCAGGATACTCAGGAGAACTTGGACCAAAAGGACAGAGAGGTGAACCTGGATGGCCTGGTATTTCTATTCCAGGCCCTCCTGGAGAAAGAGGATTCCCAGGATTCCCAGGTAAGAAAGGGTTTTCTTCTTACTGGTGCCCTGCAGAGTTGAAATGAAGCTCACATAGGCTCTTCCCCTGGTTAGTATGAGCATTAATACATACGTAGGAGATTCCCTCCTTGAAAACATTTCTGTTGTAATAACATGCTCATGTTTCCAGAGCAGATACAGAGACCCCAGTATTTGTTGTTTATTATGTTACAGAAGAGGAAAGAACGAGAATAGAAAATGATGACTTGGACAGACTCAGGGAACTGCTAGGTGGGGTTGCCTTTTGGGAAGACATTCTTGAAGAGAGTGCAAGAGATCTGGTAGACACAGAAATATAGTATACCTATCAACTGTTCTGATGCAAATTCAAGATGGAACTGTATCACAAGATTGCTGTGGTTATTTAAGAGCCTAGGTGATATAGAAATTGCACAGAAGTAGCAAAAATCAAGTGTTTGAAGAAAGGTCACTAGGAAAGTTAAGAGACTGGAGCATCTGTCATATGGGGAGAGGCTGAGGGAGTGGGAATTGCTTAGCCTCCAGAGGGCAGCTCAAGGAGAGACTTTATCGAGGTGTTTAAGTACCTGATGGGAAAGACATGGAGACTGATTCTTCATAGTGTTTTCCTGTGACAGGACAAGAAGCAATGGGCACAATATAACATAGATGTAAAGATGTTTAAATATAGGGAAAAGTTTTGTTTTCCCTGTGAAGGTAATTGAATACAGACAAGTTATGAAGTGTCCGTCCTTGGAGATACTCAAAGCCCAGCTGGACAGACTCCTAGGCAACCTGCTCTAGGTGACCCAGACTATGACTCCAGAGGCTCATTCAAGCCTCCGCAATGCTGTGATTAGCTTCTATGACATTGGCTTTACTCTAGCAAACCTTGCCACAGTGTTATATAGCACATAGAAGAAAAACAGTGGTGAGGTGAAGACAGTGTCATATTTCTCAATTTAGTTATTAAATCATGAACTGGGAAAGTCAACAGAGTGGTGCTGTTGAAGAAAAGAAAAGAAGAGATGTATTAACATCTCTAAAATGTATTAACACTGCTTGACACAGGATGGGCAAGGCCTCTTATGGTATATGGTGTTTAGCTTTGATGAATTAGGGAGAACTCACTAGAGAGTAAATGGAAGCATGAGATTTGTTGTTTGTTGTTTTTTTTTTTTTTTCTATAGAAAAGCCATCTTCATTAGCCTAATCACTGGTATATTTGGTGTACAAGTGAAAGTATACATTACCTCTGTGATGTATCAGCATTCTTCTAGTTGCTAACTTACTTCCCTTAGGTAGAAGAGGACCTGTTGGACCCACTGGACCTATGGGAAGATCTCCTGATAGTGCTTCTCCTGGTCCTCCAGGTGATCAGGGACCACCTGGTTTAGATGGCATCAGAGGTATTAAAACTAAAAATACCAAATTCAGCCACATAAAAAGTCACTGAGGCTATTGGAAGTCACTGGGTTGCTGTCTGTGGAACAACATATAAAAGTGCATAGGAAACAAAGAAACCAATCAATACTTCCATGAATACACAGAAAAGTGAACACTGGATAGATCACCAGAAAAATGATAAAACACAGATCTCCAGATTCCATTTTCTGGCCTGTAAAGTAATGCCGTACAAGTCCTGTTGCTACAACATGTCACAGTTTCCACCAAAGCAAACAGGAATAAGATGACTGGTTCCTCATCCTAGGCAAGAAGGATAAAACACATCATCCAGAGTGTGCCTTTGTTGGTAAATCCAGAAAAAGCTTTCCAATTTAAATCCAGCCCTGGGAAAATTAAGTCTGGACATTCTTTCATAAGCATTTATGTAGACTGCACTTCTGTAACAAGTAGGGGCTGTCAATTCCTGTAGATTCTGGTCCTCAAATGGAGCCCTTTCAAGCTGTTCTGACCCCTTACATTAAGCATTATCTGAACCCTTCCTTACCCAGTACAAAGACTTACTTCCTATTGGGAAACAAGGAAGGGAGATTAGAAGGGTAACCAACTGCTGTAATAAATATAGAGAAACAGTGTGTCAATGTATGTAACTAACTTGCTGCCTTTTTCTTGCACAGACTGTAGGTAATTTGGGGAGCTACTGCTGTTACTGTCTTTCTTACAATGCCGTAGACAAAGGCTAATGTTAGTATTGCCAAAAAACATGCAAGGGCTTTCCTAAATCCCACAGGGAAGGAAAAAACCCCAACAAACCACCAAACAATGAAATATGTCTCTTTTTAGAAGTTTGTGCTTTGTTCATATATTAAAAATAAAGCTCTTTTACCATAGGTCATCCTGGGAATCCTGGTCCTCCTGGAGAGACTATCTTTGTGAGAGGAGATCCAGGTGATATCGGTTATCGAGGAGCACCAGGTAATCCTGGGCAGCGAGGGCGACAGGGAGCCAGAGGTCTTCCAGGGAACCAAGGAAGAGAAGGCCTAAAGGGTATGATCTCAGATATTTTTAACTAATACATGCATATATGCCCAGCCCTATGCAACTGAGCTTCACACACTGTCATTGACTGCCATTGTAGACTGAGCCAGACATTAGAGGTAGGCTGGACATTCATTGCTGTGCCCTGTTACCTATAAATAGGACAAGGAAGATCAGTGTGAATTCAGATTCACATGTAGTGCTTCAACAACTTGTTGGAAGTCTCCCCAGCCAACCTGAGGATGAGGCAGTAAAACTTCTGAGTCTGCCAGATAAAGCAAACCTTGACTTGTCTGCACAGGTATTGAGAAACTATGGCTGATGCAGATGTCTGACTAGATGACTAACAGAGTCTCACATCTGCCCCACAGTAGTAGCTTTGGGTTTTCAACAGATTCTTTTAGTTTGAAAACAGGGATCTAGATACTCTCCTTCTTCTACACGCTGTAGAGAAGTCCTATCTATACCAAACCTTTCCGATCTCTAAAACACTAAAAGTCACAGATTTTAATTCAGTTAAAGACTATGAAGTAAAGAGGGAAATGTGCGCTTCTTTCTGGGAGAAAACAGAGTTGAGCTGTCCCAACTGATTTTTTGTTACTCAAGCAGCCAGACTTCCTCTTATTAATGTGTTCACCTTCTTGGGATGCAGCCACATGTAACTGCACAACTGTTTCCTTTCCAGGTCCTATGGGAAGCCATGGCCCACAGGGTCCACCTGGTGCTACAGGACAACCAGGAGATGAAGGTCTTCAAGGAAGACCTGGTCCCAGAGGTCCCACAGGTATTTATGAACTTGTTGCTCATTTTCACTCAGTTGTAACCATTCTCTTTCTATTCATGCATAATCTTATTAATGTTCATTTGCATACAATTAACACAATCTCAGAAAAAACTCTAACTGAACTGATTTCTCATATGAGTTGTATAAAAATTTCTGAATTACGTTTCTAATGTCACACTATGTAAGCGATTTCAGTTCTCATTCCATTCTTTAATTTACATGTCTGAAACTTGTTTCTGCCTGCACCACGATGGCCGCAATCTGCTTCCCATTTTTCCAATCCTTCAGGTTTCACAGGTAAGTTCACAACTATTGATTATTTTTTTCACATGGGCTTCCTTCTGTATAGATACATTCTACTCTTATTAGAAGGTTACTAGAAATAGAAGGTACTGCAAGAAAAGCCTAGTTCTAATAGATTTTTTCACATAAATAGCTAGCACTCAAAAGCAGACGAATGTCATGATAGTGCTACATTGAGAACTCTCAGCTGTGATGTCAGACTAGTAAAAACACACTTGTTTCCAGTTATCTTTTTGGTGCTTTATTGTCACACAAGATGCTTTGTAACCAGAAATTCAGCAAACACTTAAACCCTAACACTGGATTACTACAAACACTGAACTCTTAATCTGACTAAATTGATCCATTTCTGCTTTTGTTCCAAAATGCAAATAGCCAATAGCTCCTAGTAACTTCAATACATAAAATGTTGATTTTATTTTTTTATTATTATAATTATTTCAAATGGGTATTGTGGGTTAGCTGCTTTGGCCTGCTTATTTATGGGTTTGCAGCCACATAATAGGCAAAGTACCATAAAACACTGTGCTAAGGTGTTTGTACAGAAGTTAGGTATAGACTTTAGGCTTTAACTCAAATCAGTTTGTAGCACATTAAGGCAGAAACTGTACACCAAATATTTGAAACATATCAGCTAGCATGCACTTGCTAACATATACTTGCCGTGCTGTTAAATGCTGTGCTAAAAGAGGAAAATTAAAAGCAGTGAGACTTAATAATTAAAGATTTTTAAATACTTGAAGCATACAATCAAACAGCAAAATCAGCTAACAGTTATGTTGGTTGTTCATGTGGCAACTATTAACCAGTCTTCTGTCTAATTCACTTTCCTGTCACACATTCAAGGTGACCCTGGTGAACCAGGAAAAACAGATGATTCATGCCCTACAATTCCAGGGCCTCCTGGGGAAGCAGGGCAAAGAGGAGATGATGGCTCTGTGGGATTACCAGGGCCAGTAGGACATCCTGGACCTCAAGGTAACCCTTCGTTTTTAAAGCCTGGATGTTCGTGTTAGCCATTTAGACAACAGATTGAAAAAGATCAGAAATGTCAGCATTGCTTCTCTATGTTTTACCCTCTCTCTTCCCCTTAAACACTTATTAACACTCTCCATAAACATGTAGTGGGCTCATTAATGCTGAGGATGATGGATCAATATAGCTGATCCAGGCTGCTTGAGCCTGTCTGCACTGCGTTGCCTTTTCCTAGGCCAGGAAGGGCAACAGTATCGAGCACTGTTAAGAAAGAGTTCAATTTCAGCAAAACATCTAGTTTTACATATCTTAATTGATTTGCCAACTATAAGGTATTTCTGGGGTTGAATTGTTTTTCTTTTATATATGTACATAATTTACATAATTTAATTTTTTATATATATATATAAAATAAAAACTGTTTCTATAAAACCAGGTGATACGATGATAGTTACTTGCACTGAATTTATGAAACAAACACCTAGTAATACTTTTTGTTTCATTAAGGTAGCAGTATTCCAGTTTTCTTCTGGCTTAGAAAGCAAACTGGAGGTGAGGTACTGGAATGGGTTGCCCAAGGAAGTTGTGAGTGCTCCATCCCTGGCAGTGTTCAAGGCCAGGTTGGACGAAGCCTTG
>JBCJKH010031808.1:9652-23266 GCA_039877255.1 Loriculus beryllinus
GGGGCAGGATCACCTCCTTGGACCTGCTGGTCACGCTCCTTTGGATGCAGCCCAGGATATGGTTGCTTTCTGGGTTGCAAGCGCACACTGAAGCTGGCTCATGTTCATTTCCTCAACCAACACCCCCAAGTCCTTCTCTGCAGGACTGCTCTGAATCTCCTCTTTGCCCAACCTGTAACTGTGCCTGGGATTGCTCCAACCCAGCTGTAGGACCTTGCACTTGGCATGGTTAAACTTCATGGGGTTGGTATCAGCTCACCTCACAAGCAAGTCAAGGCCCCTTTGCATGGCATTCCTTCCCTCCAGCATATCCACCGAACCACACAGCTTGGTGTCATCAGGAAACCCACTGGGGGTGCATCCAATCCCACTGTCCAAGTCACCAACAAAGATGTTGAATAAGATTACTTGAAGTTCTTTTTACCAAAGGAAATCAAAGAATCCAGCCAGATGCAGTCTTTTTGATCCAGGTTATTTCTTCAAATAGAGGCCAAGAAGGTATTGAAAGTATCCCAGTTTTATATGCTTACTCAAATTGAAATTATTTTTCGAGCTTTCAGAGTTTTAGCTATAATCAAGTACCAATTTACGTAGAAAACTTTCCCTGGGGAGGTGTGTGTTGGGGATCAAATTTTTTGACAATAGTTGATATCTAAACTTCCTTAAGCTTCATCTCTTTTTGGTTTTGTTTTTTTTATTTTTTCCTGGCAAATAGATATCCAGACAACAATCTTGATTATCTATGACAATAATCAATGACAAAAACCAGAAAGCAGGTATTTTACAAATAACTGTCAAGTCCACTTGTGTGGTTAGATAACAATAATGCAATTTAACTGACAGAAAGTTATACTCTCCATTTTTAGGTTTCCTGTTATCACTGTTAACATAATAGGCCAGTAGATATTTTGCAATCTTGAATATTAAGCATCACATTTACTCGAAGCTGAAACTCCATACCATGAAACAAATGCAGTTGTGCTTGTTTCTCCTTTAGGGTGCCTGAAAGCCCAACTAAGCTACAAAGAGTGCCTAGTTATCTATTTGTAATACAGAAATACAGCCTAAGAATACCTACCAGAAAGAGAAAAATCAACATACAGGCAAAAGTCATATAAAGCAAATGTTCATTTCCAATTTAAAATCAATATACCTACACTTTCTTTTCCTTTCCCTCTACTTTGAGCCTTGTTACTCTGAAAACATGTGAAACCATTTACTGTAACTCAGGTTCTTCAGCTTTTCACATACTGATGTGAAACACAGCAGACATCACAACAGACTACTCAACTACCCATGTGCCTTACGACTATATACCACATCCAATTTACACTGCACGTTTGCAGTTTCAAGTTATATAACAATCTGCATCTTTGGATTCTGTGGCAAGACATAACATGCAGATCACTTCACGTCAAAGGGCGCTTGCAGGGCACATTGCATCTAAGAGGCCAGGAAGCCACTTCGTCCTGAGAACAGCTCAGAAGTTCTTCTGGCATGTCTAGCCAGCTGCCTGAGGAGCCCCTCAAGAACTAGATGCTAGAAATATCTTGCAAGAACTTGCCATTTGCATCCTGTGGTTGCCATCCAAGAAGGAAAAACATGGAGGAACCATCTGATGTGACAGAATAGTTGACAATCCCTGCAGAGCTGTATCCTGATCAAATGATTTCTGAGTGTTTGAAGTAAGAGATTACTATTAACAGGTAACTAATGATGGACAGCATGTTGGCTAATAAAACCTAAACATATTTTAATAAGGAAAATACAGATTCATTTATGGTTTTTATTTTGCCAATTAGTTACATATTTCTGCAATAACAAATGTCATTTCTTTGTTACTACAGCAAGATAAATGTAGCTAAATTCTTGACATAATGAACAGCTGAGATGGTAAATGTGACAGCAGTAATTAATTTTTCTTATTATTTCACAGTGTTGTGTTTTATTTTACAAAATCAGCAGGATTTTTTTTTTTTCTTTCACTTGTGCATGGGTATACATCCCTGAAGTGCTTACAAGATTTTACGAGCAGGTAATAAATGAATAGTGAAATGAACAGATTAACAACGTATTTTAAAAATTCAAGACAAATTTTTTCAACTATCAGAAAAAATACCCAGAAATGTGTAGATATATTTAAAATGGCAATTCTTAAACTATACTATTTTCAGCTTTTTTTTTTTTTTTTAAATACGTTTGTAAGATTTCTGAAACCTCCTACAAGTAATTATTTCTAGGGAACTGCTTCTGAATTCTACAGTTCATAGATTAGAAATATGTAGTTTGAATAAAATGACTTCAAATTCATTAACTGTAAGAATGTCATTCATTCATGCTCCCGATAGGAACATCTACTACAAAAAGGAAAGGTTATAATAACCAAATATCCCACAGGCTAATGAGCAAATTATTGTCTATCCTGTGTGGAAATTGGTGCATTTTCTGTTTTTTGCCAGGTGAGCTTCAAACCTGGAAAAATTAAACCAACCTAAGGATCTATAGGAGACTGCTCTGTAGTCTCAAACTGGAAATCTAGACCTTAATGCTTTCTAGCTCTAATCTCTGTTCTGCTTTTCTTGTCTCTGTAACTGCCCTTAACTTCGTAAAGTGAGAGACAGTAATCACAGAGAAACTAAGCACAGTGCATTATCTAGCCAGGAAAGCATCCCTTGTTAGCTGCTCTTATATTATCTGCCTAGTACTTAGCCCTAGCAGATCCAGACCAAAGGAAGGTCATTGCCTCAAAAGCTAGTAGCGATGAATGTAGAAACTGAGGCCAGCAGTTAAAAAAAAAAAAAAAAAAGGAAAAAAGAAGACAAGAAAATGTGTCCTGAGCACACCTTCCTTGGGTAATTTGTCTTCTTGTAAGTTTCCAGAGATATATATGGAGCTCAGAGTAAGAGACAGTCCATAACCCATGCACTCTCCTTGAACTAGCATTCCCATCAGTATTTTACACCTCATCTCTAAAACAATCAGGTAGATTTCCCTTTGAATAGCGACTTCAAAGCAATCAAAGTTTTAGATCTCAAAAAGTTCTCTTATTATATACTTAAACTAATAAAAAAGTAGCTTACAGGATGGTTTACAAAGTATTTTCCTATAAAGAACATCAATTTCTTTGGAATCTTTCCCGCTCCCATCATCCCTGGGATGATCATAAACACTGACAGCTTAAAGACTACATCTATGCATTTATCAAATCTTGCTCCAGCTCTTACAAGGTAAGACGAAAGGACATGAAAGGACACAGTTACTAGCCAGGCTCAAGAGTTATGCAGCCTAAATGCAGAGCCCTTTACTTGACTGCAGGGGTGTTTTTTAATAGAATTTTGAGTGGGTTTTTTTGTTGTTATGGATTTGGTTTTTGGGTCTCCCCCCTGCATTGTTTGCTTTATTTTTTGTTGTTGTTGTTGTTGTTGGGGTTTTTTTCCCCTGAAATGGGATAACAAATAGTACAGGATGACATAAAATAACACTAAACAAAAGACTGTTTTCTAAACAGGCAGTTGAAGTGCTACAGTAGCAGTATAAACAAAAGGAATTTTGTAAAACACTGAAGGAAAAAACGACTCTCTAATTTTTGTACAAGAGTCAATAAAAAACTTAGGTGACTTCTAAACAGATTGTAACTGATATCAAAACCTGGCTTTTATTATCAAGAGATCCACTACCCCAGAAAAAAAATAAACACCTTCCCCACCTCACATACTCCCCCTTCACCCCACTTATATAGGTGTTTGCTTGCAGTACTACAACCTACCTGAGCCTTTGCTGAGATATGTGTTTTAATTTCAGATCCAGCATTTTCTCTCTGCTTTGTCCTCCCTCTGATTACATTTTGTAAAACACTTGATCAAGTGGGTCTCTCTTATGAGGATGCACACACCAAGCCCCTGATCAACCTAGTTGCTCACTATCCACTGTGGTAAGGCAAGGTAGCAACAATACTCCCCTTTCCCTCCCAAAAATAAAGTAGGATATAATATTCAAACAACATCTTGAGTAAAAAAAAATGCAAGTAGCAGTGTGAACCTCACTATATCAGAATTCATGCTATATTTGAAAAAAATAAACTAATTTATAATATAATAATACACATGCAATAATGAAGTCTGTGTTTTCTTCCATCCTTTTTTCCCTCTTTTCCTTACTTTCCTTGCCACTTCTGCAAACACACTTTCAATCTTTTAACTTCTTCTTGAGCTGTAACATTGTTTTGGTAGGTGCCTCTAGCATCCTTCAGCCTCTGAAATCTCCTTTTCATTTTCCTACCATTTCTCTCAGTCTCTCCCTGTTACTAAGATGTTCCTTGTTCCTATTCCTTCTTCCCACTTGATCTCATTTCTTTGAGTTATATCTCCCCTTGATCTTTTTTCAGCCAAAAGTAGTATCTGAACTGCTGCATCAGCATCATAGTACTTTTGGAAGTTTTTTCTTGATTTATACTTCTAAACTTTTGTATTCTAAATGCGACTTTTCATGGCGATTTTGGAGGAAGGCAAAGGTGGAAGCAGAGACAGGTAAACACCATAAAAGAACTGGAGACAGTGTGCAAACAGCAATAGCAAAACAAGAGAAAATAAACATATAGCTTTCACCCCCAGAGAGCTTCTATTGCCAGGTGCCCTCAGAAGGACAAGAGGTGGCCTCTAACTCAGTCAGGACATGGAAACCCACCACCATCCTGTCCAAGGGAGCAAGATTGGAGCAGAGCCTTCATTTGTCTTCAAGTACAGAGTAGAAAGGACACTTAAAATTTGGACCTATTTCAAAAAGATGCCCTAACAGTGTCACAGAGAAAGATAAGGAAATGCATTACCTCTGCTCTAATTCACTTTTCCAGTTTATAGGTTGGAGTTACTTATCTCTGCATATGCCCTTTAAAAGTATGGTAAGGAGGAGATGAACCTGGTGACGAGGCACGCTGTAAGGTGTGAACTACAACTATGAAAGCCTGTAAAGAAAAAACCTGGGAATCAGTGTTGATATAAGCATAGGAAAGAAAAAGACAAGTTCGAAAACTGTGAAAATTTATTCAGGGATACTTACAAATTAATAATATTTTATAACATAACAGCTGAATAGAAAAGTAGGTATGTTATTTGCTTTCATACGCCTATTAAAAAAAAAAAAAAAAAAGAAGAAGAAAGAAAAAGAGAAAGAATTCCTGGGATTTTTGTTTTCTTTTCAGTCTGGCTTGGAAAATTAATAATGAAGACAAGCAGATATAATCTTAGTTACAGGGAATATATCTGCTTCCTCAAGTGATAACATGATAAATCTTGACAAGATTTTTCACTTTCCAGGAATTCTCATGCATTCACAGAAAAACAGAAATCTAGGAATTGGTATATCTTGGCAGCGAAAGGTTCTTCAGCAAAAGCAAAACACTGAAGTGGATCAGAAAGAACTACTATGTGCCACTGAAATGCCTGAAGAGATTTCTTTCCAAAGGAATTTATAAAAATCAAACAAGTTGGTCTGAAAAAAAAACCTTACTGAAGAATCAGAAACCAGAAGAAAGCTGTGAACAAGCCAACCACCAAGCTGACAGCTTTTCAGAGACTTCTTTGACATTTCCTGTTGAAGACCACAGATTTATGCAGTTATGCCCTTGGGTAAGTATTTCCATTTTTATTCACAAACATGAAAATAAAATAAATCTAAGCTCCATAGCTGTAGACAAACATCGATCCAACACAAAAACCATCACATCCTTTTGTTTTTCCCTCATTTTCAAAACCAGCTCCATGATTCTGGGGGCCTGCTTCATTATTCTGATTAGAGTCAGGCAATTCCGGTAAATTTAAGCTAACACACTTTAAGGAGTGCACAGAAAGAAAATCATCAGTGAAAGGAAAACTGTGAATCCTGACTTGGATAGAGGAAGAATCTGGCTTTAAATAGACAGTAAACATTACATCCCATCCTGAAGATCACGCCTGCTGATAGGTACAGTGCTTACATGGACATCAAGATAACATCTTTAATAACTGCTAATGACCACAGGGAAGTTAAGGAACTAAAGCATTCACAAAACTGGAAAAGTATGTTAAGCCTACTCAGTTCTTTCCAGTTATTGCCAACCTTTACGGTGGCAGCACTGCTGGCAAACAAAAATACAAGAACATAATTTTTCACTGTAAACAGATTAAGATTAAAAACATACAATTGTTTGTGCAATTTTAGCATTACTCCCATACAGAGATGAAAATTAGAGCTAGTAGCTTCACACTGTTAAAACGATGACTAGGCTTTGGTAACTATCATGTAGAACACCTAAATAAGAATTTACTACCTACCTGCAATTTTTTTCATATTTTACTTAAGACTTAGGTGCTCTGAATAGTTCTGGCAGCTTAAACAGAGTACACTCTATGTTTTAATGGCTGCGAAATAAAACTCAACAAAGGCCAGAATAAACTTTCTGACAATGTTCTTCCCAAAGACTTTTTAGCATCTGAACTAGATCAGTGTCAGTACTCTCACCAGTCTTGCGCATTTTCTTCTATTACATACAATTAAATCTCCTGTAAAAACCCCAGAACTCTTTCAAGTCATATCTAGTGTAATGAGCAAGGCAAATCCTGTGCAAAAAAAAGCTTATCAATCACATTTATCTCCAATGCTAGTTCCAGAAGAAAATCAAGATTCAAAGTTTGTAATTTCAAAGTAAATGTAAATGAAGATGCTTCAAGCATGTACGCGTATGTCAGGAATTTTGTTTTGAGACAAACCAACCCATTTCTGATATGTCACTGATTTATTATTTTTTTTTCATTTAAAGCAGATTAAAGGCATTTAACCAGGAGATACCAGTGATATGACCGATTTCTACTGAAAAGTGATATGAAGTTAATGACCACTTGACAGTAGCTGGTACTATTGCTGTGAGTGGTTTTCATTAAAATTGATTTTTAATTCCTACCATCAGCTTTTCAATCCTTTTCAAATATTATAGGAAAAAAAAAGAAGATCTATTCCTCCTGTGCCTGCCTGGCTTATATTAAAATCTTTTTGTTTCACAGCACTGTGCACGTCAAGGAGCACATTAGGAAAATACCGTATTCTTTCTTTACAGAGCTTATAAAGGTGAAATGCCTGCTCCTTTACAGATTCTGGCAGAGCGCACCATTTGGTCTCTTGTTCCAGTTCTCCAGAATGTAGTCGTGTTTTCCAAGTAGCAGCTTGTCTGTTTTTCACAGAGGAACTGTACCGAGTGATCTTCGCAGGAAGAAAGCTGGAACTTATTTTTTTGAAGTGGGATCAACAGGTAAATGCCACCTACAACACAGCGAAGCATTGAAATGAACCTAAGAAACACATGGCACTGACACAACTTGCCTGAGCACTCAAGCTTTACTGCATTGCACAGTCATTAACTATTTTTCTCTTTAACATTTCACGCATTACTCTATCTTGGTTCTCTCAGAGCTACGTGTCTGATGTTGACTTTTTCTAAGCAATCAACTCCATGGATTATGAGACGCTAATTTCTGGACTAGAACTGTCTTAGGCTCTTAGAACCTTCTGCTTTCACTTGTGTGTTTCTCTTTGCTCCTACATGCTAGCTGTACTATTCTGAGGTACTGTGATGTACAGAAGGGTAAAGGTGGTAGAAACTCCCTAGCATATGGGTTTGTTGTGGTTTAAACCCAGTTTCGACTCTCCCCCTCTCTTTCTTTGCCCCCCCCTCCCCGCTCCCGGAGGGATGGGATGGAGAATCGAAGCAATGTAACTCCCACGGGTTGAGATAAGAACAGCCCAGTAACTCAGGTATAACACAAATCACTACTGCTACCAACAATAATGATAAGAAAATAACAAGGGAAGGGAGTACGATACCACCCACCGAAAGTGAGCCCGACCAGGAAGTGAGTGTCCTTCTGAGTAACTCTGCTGTGGTATAGAATACCTCTTTAGCTAGTTTGGGTCAGGTGTCCTGTCCCTGCTTCCTCCTGGCCTCCCTGGCAGAGCATGAGACTCACAAAGTCCTTGGTCAGGGGAAGTATCAGTATTATCAGCATTGCTCCCAGGCTGTAAATCAAAACACAGCTACACCAGCTACTAAAAAGGAGAAAGAATTGACTGCTACTGCTGAACCCAGGACAGGGTTGATAAGTTTGAAAGGAAACAAAAGAGTTTTGCCTCTTCCTGGTGCAAATTATACCTGTATTTCTGAGTGAACCTGTAAGGCACAGATCAATTCTTAATGACTACAAAAGTACAGCCTGAGGTGCTGAAGTTAGAAAAAACTATTTAATAATGCTTTTTTTTTCTCTCTTTATAAAATAAAGTGATAATTGCTGATACCTAAGGTATTAACATTTTTATGACCACTACAAAGCTTTGAAGGGTATCATTCACTTCAACTTTTTGCTGTATGTGCTTTCCTGTCAAATGGTAGCAGCAGAATTATTCACAATGTGAAGGTCACTTCTTTGTATCAGAAGAAATGTACTCACAGCCTTTAACCAGGTCTTAATGTCACACTCTGTTGTAGACCCTACTGCAAAATACTTCTGAAGAATGCTTTAAATCTTGTAACTTGTTTTGCTTTTGTCAAATGGAGGTATAGAACCAGTGAGCAATCTCTCTGGGTGCATACAAAAAGATTTAAATGATCGTTTATGATATAAAATATTAGGTATTCTTTTGGCAATCTCCATTCTTGACTTTTCTACCTTTTTCAAGGGGGATAAAAAAAGGAAAAAAAAAAAAAAGAAAAACAGAATCAGTTTTCCAATCTGTTTTGCCACCTCGTTACACAAACAGTCTTGCGGCAACACAGGAACGTGCGATAGGCAGAAAATACCAGACTCCAGCAGAGTTGGATATCTGTATTGTGAAACCTAAGATTAATACTGCTTTGAAGTTGTTGGTGCTGCCAAGACCACAGCATATCCTTGCCTTTGCATGACGTTACTGGAGACAAATGAATCATTCAGAGTTCTTAAAGTTCATCATCTATCTCTGCAGAAGCTGAGACCACACAATTAGGAAACAATGCAGAACCTGCTTCTTCTTAAGATCTATCCCTTGTTTACTATAGAAGCAATATTAGTATTGGCACAGTTAATTACTACTGCTAATAATTCATACTGACACTGCAGAACCATCAGTGATGATGAGCCACCATTCATCCAGAAGATGGAAATGGCTAGGAAATAGTTAGAAATTGCCTAATTATTGTTCATGATTAAATACATCAGAGAGACCAATTAAAACTCTTAAATCCCCAGCTAAGTTAGAAGTAACATCAGTTGGAAGAGCCCTCTATGCTAATAAACTGTAGATATATTTCACTGGTATTATTAAACACCTGACCTTATATGGGCTTCACCAGAAGAATTTTCATAAGGAGCATGGTTGGATAAGTTTTAAAACTGGAAAAATAACTTGTGCACAATGATTTCTGGATTAATCTAATGTAAATCAACTTTTCCTTTCAAAACAAGAAAGAAGCCATATCTTTTTTTATTTTTTTTAAGACAACTTTATGCCTTTGCCACAAGGAAAAAGATTATTTGTGCTAAATTGTGAAGCACTATGTTTGACACAGTGTCAGTTGGAAATTCACAAAGACAGTATCCGAAGAGTATCGTGATCGTTGATTCTAAAAATTTACCCAGGATAGTTCTCAAATGACTAGTGATTCTGCTTTTTCTTGTATTAGGTTGAACACTTGAACCACTTTTAGTTGACACTAAATGCCAACCATTCTCCTGTTGACTTGTAACTGCTGATTCAGACGTTGAATACCACATACATGGACAAAGAAACAGCCATTTTGAGAAGAATTTTAAAAGCTTTTGAGTGTCATTCACATAATGACAGGTAAGCATGATAGCTGAAAGGGACAAAACCCTGAAACTAACCTAACAGGATTATCCTGCACGTTATGCACACCAAAACTTATGACAGATTGTTATGTTAAAAGCTTTTACTGCCATGAGACTGGACTGCATGCATCGCTTGCAAGTGGAAGAATATTGCAGTAATTATGAGAATCACATCAAAAAGTACATTGAAATGTTTACATCAGCTTAAATTCCCTGGCTATTTTCTTTGCCTCTGCTTCATCATTTTACAAAGAATGAAACGTAACAAAGTTACTACAGCAGTAATACTGTACTACATCTTTTTTTCCCCAATAAGCAGAAATCTCCCAAGACTTGCCTTAATGGCTGGTTGGGAAATTTCTAGTTCATATTTTTACTCTTTAGACTTGAAACTACCATAACTGTTACATCAGCCAGAATAAATCAGAGCAAGACACAACTGTGGTGTAAGAGCTGAACTGGTTCTTGGCTGCTTCTGAGCATAACTATGAATGGAAAGTACTTATGTAGGTCCCCTCAGTGTTTCAACAAATTTCATATAAGCCAATGGATTGAGCTTTAAAATTATGTGGCTTGTGTAATATTATCACAAGCAGCACAGTTGCTAAAGTTATTCAGACCTATCAAACTGTACTAGATACAACTACTTACTAATGCAGGATTACCTTCAAAATAGCATAGTTAATAGCATATGTTACCTAAGAAATAGAATGCATTCTAAATATATCTTTTCAATAACAGGTATGAAAAATCCCAGTTCGGTAAGTTCCTCTTGTTCTATTGAACTTTATTTTACCAAAATCCTAATTAAAATTCAATTATTGTTCCACCCAATGCTTAAATCCTTTTTGCTAAAACTGTGACATATCTATTCTGGATATAACACACATGTATACTTTATAATGATGTGTTGGTAAGAAGCATGTCAGCTTACAGCAAGGTTTTGTAACGAGAAAACTACTTATTCTCATTTCCAGTGCATTTTTAAAAAAGGGGATACATGAAAATCTAACAAGGTTCCAATTAAATTCCTTTTGGTTTTGCAAAATGAAACATATTAAATTGGAATTCAGCAAATTAGCATGGATCATTAAAAACAAGCTGCTAAATTCCTCAAATCAGAAAGTCAAAAAGCCATTAACAACAGCTACTTTGCACTTCAACTAAATTGAAATTTGGGCATTCTGAGTTGGTGGCAACTTCTGCCTTGGCAAGACTACACAACTGAAATGGGGATTCAAAACAAAAAAAAGGGGCACTGAGAACAGCCTGGGTATTAAGTAGAGAACACATAGTCACATGCTACATCCTGGTAAAACCCTGTGAGCCCTTTGTTAGAGCAAAACATGCATTTCTAATTAACAAAATATAATCTAGCCATTAAATATTCGTGTCAGCCATGCTTAGTGAAAAATCTCTGACTACAGCTATGTCACTGAAATTTAAGTTGTGCCATGTATCATTTCAATTGGATAAGGATTTGGAAATTAACTAAGCCTTTCTTCTTTTTCCAATCTTGATTTGTTATATGCTGGCTGTGTCAACAGTGTGGATAATGCGAGAGCAATTCTCCATAAGGAGAAAACAAAACCCCAAATCCATACTGAATAGTTTCCAGTTTCTATTTGCTGAGAGAAGGAATGGAGACCAAGGGCCCTAACCAAGTGGTGACAGAGAATAACTCCTTACATCTAGCTTCAAACTAGCTTAGTTTGAAAACACCTCATTATTTAGACATTACTGTATGCATAAAGAATTTACTAACTCTATTCTTCACATTTATCTCTGACTTTCCATGTAGTGGTTGTTATGCTTCAAGCTCTTAATGCTGCTCTAATATTTCTTTATGTGTAACTGTACTGCAGAGTTACATATCTCTGACAATGTGTGAATTCCTATTAATGATGAGAACACTCCAAGACATGAAGAATTTCCCAACAGTAGTCTCTGTAAAAAGAAAACTCAGTGAAAGAGAACCAAAAATCACTGCCATCCAAAATGCTCCCTAGAACCAGTTTTCCATTTTCTTAAAGCTGGGAAAAAATTGAAACTGTAAGAGCAAATAAGATTCCAAAGCTTCTTTCCCCATTGTATAATCATTATATACTTAAACCTAACAGCTAAGTATGACAAGTGAATACTGTTATATAGGTTCTTCTCTCTTCCTGAACTTTAGATGGACTGAAGCAGAGAATTCATGTATTTTATAACTTTTTTCTTTTTGTGTGTGTATAAACACACATATATATACACATAGGATGTAACGATAGCTTTAAAGTATAAATCAGATGTCACCATCTGTCATCTTCAATATCTGCATTTTTCTTCCAAAACAGAGTAATTTGCTCAAGACTGACAGGCAATCTTCCCTTATGGTATGACTTAAGTATACTTCGGCCTCTGCTCTTTTCTCTCATTTTCACTTGCTTTAGTTTTATTACCACTGGCCAGAAAGGCATTCTGATAAAACTCAGCTAACCTGTGTTTCATGTTCAGTCCAAATTTCAGCAAAACCAGCAGGAGCTGTTGCAATGAGCCAGCAGGGTAAAAAGGCTGCTGGGGAAGAACCAATAGATGAGGAGCCCTGACATGCCAGACCACTCCCCACTTCTGCTTCTGCCACACGAGAGTAAATTAATCATGTGGTCAACATGACTGTGGTAAACAGTCAGTACTGTTTACTTTTTAATCTCTTTACAATAGTATCACCTCACTGTCAAACTCACTGCTGACTACAATGAATTAATATGAAAGGCTCTGCAGTACATATTGTATACTTACACCTAACAGCTAGATATGACAAGTTAATATCCTTACATATTTGAAAAAAAAAAAAAGAAAAAGAAAAATCTTCACTCAGAAGGCAAAAAGAATATAAATTCATATGAACTTCAGGGAAGTCATTGAGTTTACATCATCTTAGAGTCCAAAAGGAAGAATTTGGAGTCCTGCCTGGGATCTTCTTGAGACTCAAGTTCACTCTGGTTAATGCCAGACCCGTGCAAATTCTGACGAAGGCCACTGAATAAATATATATGTCTATATATATATATATAGACACACATATATCAACATAACAGACTGGAACCTACTTAAGGATCTTCCCTCACTGCCTACAGAGACACAAATGAAAATACTAACAGGTTTTTAACAGAAGTTAAGGGGGTTTTGGTAATATCATTTAGTGTGTCATATCTAAATGTCACCTTTAGTTCACATAAATGTCACCTAATTAGTTCATATAAGTACTTTTTGTGAAATTTCAGCAGCCTTAAAATTTTAGAAAGGTCAGAACTGATAAGCAGAAGCATTTATACTCTGTCTGCCCCTGTTTACAGTTATTCTGCAAAAATACCAGATAGAGAATTTTGTCTTTGGCCTTTAATATAAGATGCCCCTGAGACAGCGTTTTACCCAGACATGTGTTCCAGCCAGTCCTCAGTGGTGAGATACACATTATTCAAACCAATACTTAGAAAAGTAAAAAGCACCAAGTGATTTCATACTCATTATTCACTTAGTATTGTTATTAGAAATTAGAAAAAATAAATGTCGCCAAAACTTCTATATAGATTGTTCAAGTACTTTGAATTCTTTCTTTTCCAAACACACAGTGTTTTTTCCAAATAAAGAAAAAGTTAGGTCATAGAAGCAAGTGATTTGCTGAGTTTTATCTGCCTTGTCAACTCCTCTTAGTTACATTTAATACATTTAAACACTTGCAGGATTTACTGTTTTGCACTTCAAATCTGTACCCGGAAAATAA
>JBCJKH010031813.1:0-22505 GCA_039877255.1 Loriculus beryllinus
GGACACCTCACACTAAACCATGCCACCCAAAATACTTTTGTTCCTCTTTGCTGTAAGTGCATGTTGCTGGCTTATGTTCAGCTTGTCCTCCAAGACCCCCAGATCCTTTTCTGCAGAGCTGTTTTCCAGACAGTCACTTCCCAGTCCATACTGGTGCATGGACTTAGTTACCCCTTCCCATGGGGATACATGAGGAAGGACTTCTCATTTCCCACAGTTGAACTCCATGAGGTTCCTTTGGCTCAATTGTACAGATCCCTCTGAAAGGCAGCACAACCCTCTGATGCATTATCAACCCTTCCCAGCTTTTTAACTTCTGCAAACAAGGAAAGAATTAGCTTAACTAGAAAAGATCAAGTGGGACCAATATGAGTTTGTGAAAATTAATACAAAGTACTTCAGCAATAAGGCAAATGAGAGCCTCCCTTGAGCAACCATAGCTGCCTGCCAGAGTTTGGAGGGATGTGTTATATACTTTGCTGCCCCAAGCTTTTCCAGGGGGAGGGAAGAAATTTCTTTGGAACAAGACAGCCCTTCTCCTAGACCCTCATTATCCTAGCATTCTCAGCCTCCCAACATTCTTACTTCATTCTGAAACAGGAGGATCTTATTGTTCTCCCTCAAATGTACTTAAGGTCCTCTATGAGGCTATTTCTTTCTGTGACACGTTGCTCAGCTTCTTTCATTAAAGATCCCTTTAAAAATCCTTCAAAAAAAGCATCACAGAATTCTACATCATTCTCAGTTGATTTTCCTCCTGTTGAGCATGCTGTCTTTCTTGAAATCTTTGTCAAAAACTAAAATTGAAACATCTTCCTGCCAGGTGGAACAGCATGTGTGCATCATAATAGGTTAATGATTTCTTTATAGCTAGCTGAGCAACAGGCCAGTTGTTAACAGATTCTGTTTTTCTCATAGGCAGAGAATAATTTGACATACAGATAGAGATGAGGATAGCATGAGTATGTGTGTGCTTTGTTTCCCAGTCCATCTGATTCTAAAATGTCTGCAATAGTATTGTCTATATTTAGAGATTTTTGTTTCCTCATTTATTTTTTGCCACAGGATGTTTTGCATTAAGTATAGCTACATGTCAACAGTACTCTAAGCCTTATAACCAGCAACACAGATGCTCAGCATCTTCTTATAATTCTCAAGGGCAGCAAAATGAATACATTGTAAAAGCCGAGAAGCACCACAGGAGCTTGTGGGATTGGGCATTTGTGTGAGAGAAACGTTTTAGTAAGTAACATTAGCTGAGAAAGGCCCTTGACATGTGTACAGTCAGGCAGCAGAAACATAAGGAACAATGAAGGTCTGGCTGACTTTGTAGTCCATGCAGAGAATAACTTCTCTAAATATTTTTTTGTAGCATCTGGCACATATTGAAGCAAATTCTGCGCTAAGGAAACAGAGCAATATTCCATTGATAGCATTGGACAGTTTTCTTAAAGAAGTAATTTGACCTATTGTGTTTTCTAACGTTGCCTTTAGACTGACATTTTCAGTCCCTGTTATGGGATTTGAACGCTAGGGCTCCGTGTATCTCCAAAGCAATGGGACAGCTTTGAGAAAATATGTCATTTTAAATGCCAAATATTGAATTTCACAATATTTTAAAATATTATTTCCCATAGGAATATGTTGAATATTAATATAGTTTGAAAAATAAAATGATTGAAGAATAATAATCATAAGTGGGATCCAAAATAACATGCCATATAGTAATTGCATTTTATAGTTATAGCGTAATAATCCTATCACTATTAAAAACCAACAAATGGTTTTGAATACCAACCATCTGAGAGTTCAGGTATCTAAGTTATCACATTCTTTCCTCATCTTATTTAAAAGTGAGAATATAAATATTTGAAAACTAAGATGTCATTTATATTATCAACAGAATCTCAGAAACAAAACAAAACAAACAAACAAACAAACAAAAAACCACCAAAAAAAACCTACCAAACAAAATGCGCTTTCCTTTGGTAGGAAATATGCTCCTACTATACTTGTTCTTTCAGCAAGCATGCTGAAGTCAGATCTGATTGCTCAGTGTTTGAGGAAGGGACAGATATCAAACCAATTATTTTGTTGTTCTAGTTCCTCTTTCAAAAGGATAATCTCAATCTCTTCTCTTGTCTGATACCAAGAGCCTTCACAGTATTACTGCCCTTGCCTATGTCATCACAAGTGCCTCACCAAATACTAGTGTTTTAATCACAATATCTTCACCATGTTTCTTAACACCACATGTTAAAGTCTACCAGAAGCACAGACAGCAGATGAAAAATCAAACCTATAGAAAGAGTTAAGTTCAAACTTACACAACATGCAAATCCCAGCTAAGAAGCAGAACAGCACAAAATTAATTTATGGGCAGATGATTTTACTCCACACACTGCTTTGTTGAGGTCAGTTTCTCTTTATACTGTATTTTTGGAAATCATTGCACCACATTTTTTCTTCTTCGATTTATTGAGGCAACAAATCTCTTGAGTTTTTTACTCACAGTTAGACTAACCAAGTCAGTGATATTTTCTTTTAGCAACACTAGCCACCTTCCATCAGCACTTCCCACTAAATTTTACCTAAGACACTTCCTTAAACCCAGTCACTCATCTTCCTCCCACAGAACAGTGAGGCCTGCTTCTTATTTTGTGCCTTTTTCCCAGAAGTCATGAGAGCTCTCAGTGTTGCCTGTAGGCAGCTGTGATACTTTCTGGCCACAAAAAAAGTTAGCATTTTAGTAACAGTGCAAAAATGGTGTCTTAGCAAGTTGTCACACCATCTTTATTGCCTTCATTTGCTAAAAGTAGAGTAAGGGGGCTTGAAGCCTGTCTCTTGGAATTGAACATATAGATTCATTCCTGCTTCATCACAGTGGCTGTTAAAGGCTGTCAGGCAATTTGCAGTGATTAATTGGGAAATGATTGTAGACTCAGAATACTGAGGTTAAAGAATTTGAAGATGACATATGAAAATACAGCTAAGTATGCCCACAAATGTGGTGTTTAATATGAAATGCACAGATGAGAGCTTCTAATGCATACAGCTACAAGATTAACAAAGGCCCGCCTGCTCTGATCTGCCCATTTTCCTTTTGTTACAGTCCCAGGCTTTCTGTTGCTGGATTATAAGTCTGTTTCTTCTTTCCACAGAAACAAACTTCACCCATTTGTATTCTTCATTTCAAATTGCTTTTCCCTGGTAATTTGTTCCATATGTTTGTTACTAACTACTCGAGGCACAGAAGTCCATATTGTGTTCTCCTCTGTAGAGCATGTAACTCCAGTAAGTACTGAAAATAGTGAATTACATAACTGAATTCCCCTGTGAAAAAGTAGTGTGCCAAGATGATGCATGCTAGACAATGCAGTTAAACCCCCCAAAGTGGTACAGTAAGTAATGGTTTCAAATAAAGAGCGTCATTTTCTTTTCCCTTTAGGATGAGGCTATTTTTCATATCTCATGGACTCTTCTTAATAACTGTAATAAAAAGCATCCGATATGGTAGGGTTCAAATGTATTATGTATAGATGTTTTTATAGCTGGATTTGATTGCCTATTTATGCTTCTCTGCAGTCTGCATTCGAAGTTCAGATATTCTTTTTCACTTTGAGTGCTTCCTATAGGGAAAGACATTGCAAACAGGACAGCCATAATTATCACAGACAGTGCTAGTATTTGCTTCAGGGGACAGCAGAGTGCCTCAGAGAGGCACTAGCACAACTAGTTTCTCCTCCTCAACTTTGCTTTTTTTCTGTTGTGTGTTACTGAAGGTACTTAATCTCTTCCTCCACACCCCCACCCCAAGAATGTCCTTCAACCCACAACTAATCATAACATTTTTTCAGACTACAATTTATTTATGTCAAACATAAGGGCAATTGAAACAAAACCAGTTGTAAACAAGGGCATACTAGAAATAGAAGCTAAAGTTACAGATGATATTTTAACCAGAAGACTTTTCATAGGGCCTAAGAAAATGCATTAAATGGAAAGTGCAGAGAAAAAGAGAAGAATGAGGTCTGGAGAAATAAAAGTAATCACAGAGAAGAGGGAAAGAGTAAGAGAGTGTGCACAAAAGAGAACATGAACAAGCAGGAAAGAGCAAAGGAAAGACAATAATATCAATAAAAGGAACCAACATTGTGTAAGTATGGCAAGAAATTAGATTGTTATTGCAATGGCAATTTATTTCACACCTATAGGTTCTATATAGGGGGTTAGAGACAGTGATCTGCTGGCCCCAGCTAGGAAGGAAACAGATCCTTGCACAGGTGGCCACCCTGGCTCCCTAGCATGCACAGACAACTGGGAGACCAAGAAGCCACCAATCCACACCATTCCTCTCTGCACTGATAAGCATGGACATTTACTGCTGATGCAAGGGTCCTTGAAGAGTTCCATAGCAAAGGCCTTTTTGTAGAAGCTATCACCCAGCATGAGAAGAAGGTATCAATGTGTCTCTCTGTTTTGTCTCCTTTGATCCTACCTACTAGCTATAAAGCAAGGACAGCAACAAATGTGACCATTGTGGTAATTTATGCCTGGGGAAAGGCCAGAACCCTGTAGCATTTATGTGTTAATTTCAGATACATAGGTTCTCTAGGTCTGCTGCTGACCTCAAACCTTTAAATGAATTTAACTCACGCCAAATATACAAGCAAATGTTTAACCTCACTTAATTCTTCAGTGGAGAGACTGAATCCAAAGCCCAGCCTTGGGGACCAGTGGGCTAACTTACGCTACTATGGCAGTCACTCTAAAAATACATTTTTTCTGAGATCTACTATTTCACTAACATGTTCAAATTTCTTTTGGAAGCATCTGGAAGAGTCCTTCTGTATTTGAAAATCTCTTTTTCTTCCTCATTGATGGAAGCAGTTGTTTCCTTAGTCAGAAAATAAACCCCCAATTTTTGCTTTAAGAGAATAAGCACTCGATATAAACTTCAGCTCTTTCAGCAGTCTATTAGTGAAGCTAAAACATCTTTCAAAAAAACAGTGAAAATTTATGAAGATATTAATTTATCCTCCAGAAAAATAGATGTTTTATTCTATGAGACTTGCATCTTTCCAAATTTTTAAAAAATTAACAATGCATAAAATAGTATCACCATCTTCACTACATACTCTGATAATGTAAGAGTTCCATCAATATTAGCAGGAAAGTTGCCTTAACTTTTTTGTCAATACTAATAGAAATTAAAAAAAAAAAAAAAAAGGAAAATCAAATATGAAAAAAAAGACAAACCCACACCAAAAACCACCACAAAACCTCATACACTTTTTATCTTGAAAATGTTTTTATCTTGAAAAAAGCCCGGTTCACACCAAAGTAAATCACCATTTGTACAGGTTTTGGGTTTATTTTTTTTTTCAACCCATAAAATTACTGGGCTTCCTTAGATGGTGATTTTGACATTATGCAAGGAGAGAGCATTCTCATGCTAATCAGCAAATCTAAGCCCTTCACAAAAGAAAGCTCCCTGAATTGTTCAGAAGTTGAGTTGGTAGATTGAAGCACAGGAGGGAAAAAACCCTGGATTTAAACTAGCTTTAACATTCCAAGGCTTTACAAGGTTTTGTCTTGATTTTACCTTCCTTTTAAGTAAAAATATTTACTTTAGACTACAAGATACTAAATGTCAGTTTATGCAAGAAGGCACCTTGTGATAAGTATGACTATCAAGTATAAATATTTTGAGAAACAATAACAACTTGAGTCACAGGACAGCATGAAAGCAGCTGTCATTTGTGTAGGGGTCTCATTTAATACGATGGCTGTTTTAGAAGTGCATTTGTGAATCATGTTTTGCCCTTGTGGAAAAGGCAACTTTTTTGTCAACAGGGCTAGAAATAATCATAATGTCTTGTAACAGTAAATCAGAAATCTGCAAAAAGGCTTTTGTGGTACAAACTGGGTTTAATGTAAGAATCTACCACCACAGGCTGATCATATTTTTTAAAGTACAGAAGTTCCAACATAAGAGAGAAAGATAATATGTATTTGTCTTAAATAGCGAAAAAAATCTGGTTTTCAATAAATAAAATTACAATGCTTCCAAGAAAAATATAGAAAAATATGGAAAAAAGGGTAAATTAGATGAAGGTTCATTCTCATAATGATTCACACCATACAGGAGTTCAACAAAAGACCTCTGAATCACTTCCTTCCCACCTAAAGCCTAATCTGAGGATTTTAATGGTTATTTGTGCTTCTCAGACATTGTGTTATCCCTCTGTACACGTTAAATTTCAAGCCTTAGAATTAATTGGGCAAATAAAGGATTCCCAATGCAGGACCAGATCAACTTTGTAGTCACAGTCCATGAAAAAAATTCTAAAAGGCTTGAATAAGCCCTGGACCATAAGGTCCATATTGACGATCAGACCCCAGCCTTACTCATTGTTTTCAGTGCAGTTACTTATGACTCATGGAGTAGTTATCAAAGCACAAATAACTGCTATAAAAATAAGACAAAAGATGATATTGTATTGTAGAACTTTCTCCTCACCTTCTTCCCCATTTTGAGCTGAAATAAATGGGATTGTTCATTTGCAATAAAGTCACTGATACATACCCCACGTTAACTAGGTCTAGCACGAGTGACTTCATGGTCAAGTCATTAAATTAAATTAAATTAAGGACCCCACACTGCTTCTATTGAAATGAGTGACGTCAGTGAGAGTAGATTCTCAACCTGTATCTTTCACAGGTACCTAACCTTTTACAGCACAATTAAACATTACATTGCATTGAGTACAATTTTTGAAGTTGGAAAGGTGGTGAAGCGACAATAGCAACTGTTATAAGGGTGGCACTTATTATTCCAGCTACAACTGATTTTCAGACAAAAAGAAACATTTCAGGAAAACAATAAAATAGAAGCTAAAAGAGATGGCATCTACACATCATACACATGACACAGAACATATTTACAGTCAAATCCAAATTTCCCACTACATCAGAGTCCCACTGAAGCCAATAGTGTTAATCATGTAAAGGTGAGAGAAACTTCATGCTATACATAAAAAAGTATATAAGTTTATAACAGATTTGGCATTTATTCTTAGCAGGGAGAATGAAAGGAAAAATATCTCGCTCTCATACCAGGGCATGGCTTTAATTTCTGAAGAGAAACTCCATTAATTCTATGAAGAACCTAATTTATTTGGGCCTAATTAACACTGGAGTTGCTGTAATTCATAATCAGTAACAGTGGAAACACCTGAATTCAATAAACTCCATGTTTCTCTGCAGTACTCTTCAACTGATTTAAGGCCAAATCCTGAAAGATTCAAGACCACAGTAGGTGTCACAAGTGCTAAGAACTGGACCTGAACTTGCTTCGAAGTCTTTGATCTAATGTGTTGTAATGACAATTCATAAATCAACAAACCTATCTATCCACGTAATTAAAATGTAACATCAAGCACCCCTGAAACACTTGAAATGAGAACTGCAGAATGTTTTTACTCCTTGCCTTGAGAAGAAAATAACTCAATTGGAGTAGTGTATGTCTAATATGTACATAAGGGAAAATGTTGGAGTACTTCTTTGTACAAAGCAGATCTAAGCTTACACAGACTCCATACTGTAGTTTTCTGCATCACCACTTCTACACCATAAAGTCTGAAAACTCCTAAGCTAAATTGTGCATCATATTTAATTCATCTCAGACCAAGCATTTTCCTTAACCAGTCCAGTGTTTCTGGTGTCCCCATGTTTATGCCAGCTCAAACATGTTCAGTAGACTTTAAAAAACAAATAAGAAAATGAAAACTTTATGGGGGTTTTGCCTGGGGTTTTGTATAGGTTTTTGGGGAACAAAGGTGAAATCTTGGCTGTATTCAGTCAACAACGAACTCCTAATAATATTAATGATTCCAGAACACAACCATATAAGGAGTATTCCTGTTTGTAGAGAGGGTTAATATTCAAATGGAAGTCTGAGTAGCTGAATGCCAAAATAAGACTTAGAATAAAAGCTACTTTAAAAACATCTTTGGTGACAGGCTCCAAACAAAAGAACAAATATGCCATCCATAGACAAAATTATCTGAGATCTGAGCCATTTTATTCTCAATGAGAGCTAAAATTTACTCTGCACTTTCCATTAATAACCTCTGCCTCTTTGAGCTTACAGAAAAAGAAATCCAGACAGCATACACTGGTAAGACAAATATTGATTTACAGTTATAAACACACCTTACTGTCAGTATAGTTTTCCTGCTGAAGTAAAGATTCTATTTTGATCACTAATCTTGGCAATGTTAGGTGAGTATTTAACATCAGTACCAAAGTAGGCATCCACTGTTTCTAAGCACCACAGAAGAGAATACCACAATTTTGACATCCAAAGACAGAGATCTGTCACTGGGGAAGAGGGCTGAAAGTTGATATAAAGCTGGCACCAGCTCAGTATGCCACTTCTTGACTCAGACATGGGGGAGTTTCTAAATAGTTACTTGCATCCTACTTCTGCCCGTGAGACCAAACCCAGCAGGAAGAATGCCAGCTCTGGTCTCACAGCTGGATCCATATTTTAATGCAAGTTCTGATTTATTACCACAATTCTGCCTGAGTTTCTGACATAGTTACATGTCTTTGGGACAAGAACTGACTCATACCTTTTTGGTTTACAAGAAAGAACAGATGAAAGTAGAACATAGCTGAATACATAAATACGCCCAGAAAGCATTTCCAGGATCCTTTCTTAGGCATTTTTTCCTAGAAAACAGTGTCTTTTGAAGTAATGCTGAACTAGCAAAATACTAGAAGCTGAAGACAAGAAATCTAGGAGCCAACAGCAGCACAACCACCCACCCAGTTAAACTGTTATCTTACAACAAGAACACAATATAGATTTGATGGGAAGGGGTAAATAAATGACTAAGAATAAGGAGCTTCTTGGCTGTTACAGCGCTTTTCAACTAAGAAAGTACGTATTGACCATTCCATGGTGGAAGGTTGGTGGAACAATTTTTTCCTCAAAGACAACGATTACAGTTTTTGCTGCTTTAATTATTCTGATTTAGTAGAAACTGTCAAACTGCTCAGCAAGACAAAAAAACCTGATGGATATACATTTTACCCTAAAAATCTTGAAATCTAAATGAGACAAGCAATGCAGTCCAGAGACATTAAGTACTAGATCACCATCAAAAGGTCAAACATTACTGTGCCTTTTTGTTTGTTTGTTTCTAAAACAGCATTTATTGGTTGATTAACACTGACAAGCAGTTACCCTATCACTTATATGATTTGTACTTCACATGCACAATATACAATGTAGGTCTAAAATGCTTCAGATGGAAGTGTATGTGTAGTAAGCAATAAAATATCTCATTCATTTTAATCATATGACCACAATAAGGATCCATTTTCCAGCTTTCAGCTTCACATCTCTACTGTTTTTAAGACATATTTAACAAATAAACAAAGAAAAAACAATAGTAGCAAAAATAAAAATATAATGTGTACATAAAAAAAAAAATAATTTTCCCATGACTATTTCTGGTATGAGATTTTAATTTTTTTTTTTTTTTATTTAGCTAGTTTTAGCACAACATAAATACCTACACATTTTTTAATCATTTCTGCATATATTTCACCTGGAAACCCTGAAAATATGCAGGTTTAATAGACACGTTGAACATCTAACTCACAGCAGTAATGAAGCCTGTACAATCTATAACAAACATAGCAAAAAATATGGGGTAAGTATGTGTAACTGTAACAGTAAAGCTCAAAGACGCTAACCTCACTTACATGATAAGGCTAGCTTGAGGTTTGCTTTGATCCATAAGAGATGAGTTGTAAAAAGCACTTCTGTTCACTTCTGTTCCCCTGCTCAGGAATGAAGAATTCCTTTTGCTGCATTATGCATAACATCATTACAGACAAGGTACAAGTCAAGAGCAAGTGGTTCAGATATCCTACCAGCATACTAAAATAGCAGTGGAACTAGAAAATGATTTAGATACTATATTACACAGCTCTTCTTTAAATACCATTTATGCCATCATATTTGCCAGGAATCTTTCTTTTCAAGTGTTCTAAACGTAAGGTTTCTGGTATCTGTTCCCTGGAGGCAACTTCAACTAGAATAGGCAGGTTGGTATAGCAGATGACTATGTGTTCCCTTACAAACTATGCCTGATGTACTGCATAGTGATAAAAAGCACCTTATCAGTTTGGATTCCAACCTAAAGGCAACTGGTGTCCAGATCTTACAGTGAAAGATAATGTGGTGTAATTAAAGCTCACAAACTACCTACAGATACAGCATGACAAACATCACTCGCTTTAGTCAGGACTGGAAATCTTGGTTGTAAATTTACTATGAAGATTTTTCTAATCTGTAAGAAGAAATCCTGTTTAGGCCTTTCTCTTTCCTTTAACATTCACAGCCTCTCTCTCTTTCTCTCTCTCCCTACCCTCCTTTCTTTTCCCTTCTCAGATATGTTAGCAAGCCATATTTAAAACACTTCGTTGTGCTCTTTGCATCCACTTGCAAACATTACCAAATTTATTCTAGGCACCTGAAGAATGATAGTTCAAATATTCAGCAGAGATTTGCTCAATTCTGACAATAAAATTTTAAAGCAAATTTCCACTTAGCATGCCAAACCCTCACATAATTTTTATGTGCAATTGAACTGGGTGAACTGGTAAATTAAACTGTGATTGGGAATGTTCTCAGACACTGGGACACAGCTGCCTCTGGGTGTATCTGCGGCAGCATTTTAGTTCAGATCAGAAGGCACTACTGAAGCAAATATCCCAGTAGTTCCCACTTCCTGTACTTTGTTTCACATTACATTTGGAACGTGCAAAATTAATTCCTTGCAGATAAAAATAAACTTAGAATAGCAGTCTTGGAACCATCTAATGCACTTTGACTGCTAATGGACATTCTGTCTGCAAGAACAGGCTAGAGCTAGGCAACAGTAAAACACTCTGAAATATAAAAAGTTTGAATGTCAGTGTAGATGTGATCCTCAGCACCAGATGTTTTCTTCCACAGATCTGTTCTTATTGAGCCTTTTCCCTAATATAGACATGCCCTAAATTGTCAGACCATTTCCTGGCATACTTTTGGCACACATGCCATCCAGCAGTCTTTCAAAAATTTCCCAAACCAGCTTGGGAGTATAAATATTCCTGGGATCATTTCCAACAGGCACTTTTTCATGCACTCAATTTCAGAGAATGATGGAATTTATAAGCAGGAACATGGTCTGTTTCTTGGTCCAGCAGTCAGAGCCTGGGAACATTTTCAGACACTTTCAATTCATTGGTAAGGTGGTCCCACACCTACTGTGCAGTTGATAGTCTCCCGTGCAGAGAGATCAAAGAGTGGAGAATTTCCTCTGCACCTCCTTTCTCAGGTCATCCAGGCAAAGGTGAGGATGGCTGCTGCAACAAAGAAAAAAGAGCCATTGGTAGAGCATTTCCTGTCATATTCAGCATTTCTGTGTTTCCATTATTCTATCTCATATCCACACAAAGGTTGACACGTTATAGCTGTTAATCACTCGGCTGCTGTGACAGAGGTTAGTTCAACCCATCCAAATATTTTGATTTTACAAAACAGTATGTGATACAGAATGAAAAATGCAACCAAGATACCATGTTCAAGGGCCCAGGAATTTTCAAATTGGACTTACAGATATCTGTGCCATTAGAATCATGTATGGACTCATCATACAGACAATGTATCAGAAACAATACTGAGTTTTCAATACACAGAGTTGCAAGATTAGGAAAGGTCTGCTTAGTTCAATGGTGCCTTCATTGTAATCAGAAAAACAAAAGCTTGCAATTTGCATAGGACTTTTTTGAAAGGTCAGAACTACAAGGCTCTCTTAGCACCCAAGGAAAACCTCCCCAGCTGATGAAACTTATCTGTATCTGCATTTTAAGACTATCTCCACAATGCCATGACTTGCTCTTGTTATGTCTCTCCTGGCACCATCATGTACCACATCCATCCCACAGTCCGTTGCAGTACCCTACTTAGAGCTTCCTTCAGTTCAGAAGTGTGAAGCCTGCCACATTTCAGGTCTGTCACACTGCCCCACATCACCCACGACTACCTTCTGCCATCCATTCACCCTGTTATTAACACACGTGCTTTCCCTGCCTTTGGGAGGCACCTCACACATGGTGCCTCTGAGGTGGCCCTGCAGACCCTACTTGTTTTGGCAGACATTTGAGGTGGACAGAAAGAGGAACGGTGTAGAGCTGGATGGAGCATGTACTACAAACCACAAGCCTCTGAGACTGTTATCTAGTTTTGCAGCTTTAAACAACTGGCAGGGCTCTTGGATAACAGGGTGCATTTGGTACGCTTTTTGAATCACACAAATAAAGTTTGCCAGTTTGAAATAGCGGGACACTTTCAGCGATACCTGTGGGACCCAGGAGCACACGTTCCACAGACTTAATTAACAAAACACATTAAGAAAATCATGAAGGTTTTCCTTTCCAGACATTTAAACACAGGTTGGAATATAGTTGGCTTTCATTTCATTATATAGCTGACATTTGCTCATCCTGTGAAAGATAATGTCAACATTTAACTATCTGCTAGCTGTGTTTATAACTCTCTTAATAAATTAACTAGTCCCATCTTTTTCCTTTCTTTGTACTATCACAGTTACCAAAAATAAATTGTCATAAAGCCAGCTTATTTTTGGTAAAAAGTACTTGATTTAGCAGTACGAGCTATTTAATAATTAGTCATTGTTTTCTTTATGTCCTGGCTTCTTCTTGATATTTATATTTTGATGCTGCTGCAGGGAAAGACTGTGGGGACCTATACAGCCGGAAGAACCTGACCCATAAGCAGGTCTTTTCTATTCAGCTCCTCATGTTTCATGACAGAATTCATTAAATTTCAAAAGAGAATAGGAAAACAAACTAGCTTCTCCAGAGAAGTAAACAGTACAATTACAAGAACTCTATTTCAAGCTAGACATAAAAAGCAATCACCTAGAACAATAAAAATCATATTCCAGATGACAGGAAACAATAGACTCCATATTGTATATATATTCACTTGTGCCTTTTATAGACTGAGCTGAGTTCAGGACATGAGGCTGAAATTTAATGTGAAAGTCATCAGACCTGACTTCAAGGTCATTATTATCTATTTAATCTACTTAAGTAGTGAAACAAAATTATGTAAAATTACGTGACAGACTAAGGCAGTGGAGGATGATAAGAGTACCTCTCTCCAGGCATGCTATTTGGATACTTACGTAGAAACACAGGTCTCCCTGGGATCCTCATATCATCAAGGGGCACAGGGAGATTACTCCGGAGAGCAATTCAGAGCAGAAGCCCAACCAAAGCTGTCGAGCTGCCAACACTGAGAGCATTTCTTACTGCTCAGGAGGGCCAGATATATTTTTTGGGGAAAAAAAAACAAATGAGGAATGCATTTCACCTTCCTCTTCCAGGGAGGGAGCAGAGCCTGAGGTGCTTTGACCTGCTCTGTGGTGGAGGCTCAGCCTCACTGCTGGTTCTGTAAGGCAGACACCTCCAGCCTCACAGAGGCCAGGTTCATTCTCAGCTGAGAGCAGTGAAGGCATGGATTTATGTGAGGGGCGAAAGGCTAGCAACACCAACACAACACGGCATCTCTTGTGGCCATGTAGACCATCTACCTGCTTCCACATGACCTGGCCAGGCCTGAAGCAAGCATGGAATTACACCAAGAGGAAGACAAACTGTCAACAGACACCAGTGGGTCTAGGCCTGTTACATGTTACAGTTGCACACAAGTGTTCATTTGCTAGGGTAGCCAGGCTATACCCTAGACATACTGTTTCCATTTCTTTGCTCCAAGGGTGCACCATGTTCTGAGTTTTCCTGAAGAACTGTGCCACAGGAAATTAGGGAGAAACTGTATCTTACAGCATGATATGGAGCATATACTGATATTTTGCATCCCCTCTTAACAAACTGAATTTGTTTGCTTCTTCTGCCCTCATCTTCTCAAAGGTGAATCATTCCACTCAGCCAAAACTCCCTTAAACACACCTCAGTTTTATTCTCAGAGGAGACTGCAGGATTTCAAAGGGACTGAAAAGGAGTCTTTGCTGCTACCAGACGTGTCTGAAACTCAGAGATTGCCATCCTCAGATTTTTATCAGTGTTCTTGGTTTTAGTTTCTGGGGATTGTCTCTCAAGAAACTCAGTCTGAGCTCTAGGTTCAAATAAACCAAAATAATTCCAAGTGTAACACAGTAAGAAAAAAAAGGTGAACCTTGGCATGTCAGATACATGTAACCATAAATCAGTCAAGATTCACTCAAAATTAGCCATATGTTTACTTGAAAGATTCACAACTTCAATTAACCTTTTGATAAACCTGGCTAAGCTTAAAGAATGTGTGGGTGTATGTTTTATAATAAGAGCTTTCACAGCTCAAATAGTCACCTGCACTATGTGCAGGCATTACAAAACAAGCCTCAGTTCTGGGCTCTTTTATACTGAGATAAGTTAGATACAGTCCCTTGGAGTTGAGTTACATCTCTGAAAAAACTTTCTGCCCAAAGCATTTATATCCTCTTCTTAAAAGAATGAACTGAATTTACAAAGAAATTCAAGCTTACTAGGCAGATTGTAATTCTCAGGAACAGAGTGCTTATTTGGACTGTTTTTTTAATAGAAATATGCCCACTCTAGGAAAATCAAATCCAAAGTTTTAAGACTAAAACCTGCATCACAGATTTGACTGTAAATACTGTTAGATATAAAGTACACTTTCTAAAAGCATGATGATTTCAGTTAAGTCCTTCCTTTAAGTTTCATGTTCATTTTTCTAGAGAAAATTTTTCATTTTCAGACTGAACTTGCTTTTGCAGCTGCTTTTATGCCTGCAGCTTTGTGTAATCTGGAGTTCCACTTACTGAAGATGGATGTTCTCCAGAGACTGGTTTCTTTCAGTTCCACACAACACCCACTTGACATTTTCTGAGGACAAGAAATAAGGCAAAGGATATAATATGGTTAAAAGTCAAAAGCTATAAATACTTTCAGCCTTTGAAATATTCAACATCTTAATACGGTTACATACATAAGTTCAAGCAAAAAGCACTCCATGTTCATTTTTTATGTTGTTTCTAGTTTGCGCTCTAATATAGTATTCAGAGCTTGATTTGCTGATTATTTAATGTATTTATGAATAGAGATCAACACTGAAAAGTGAAATCAGATTAATGCCTGCACAGTAATATTAGGATTCTCAGAGCACTCAAACTATTCACTCACGTTGCCCAAAAAAACACTCATAAATCTTTTATTTTTCTCACAGAGATGGCTGTTAACTGCTTACCAACACTCAGATCTACAAACAGTCAAACATCCAGCTCTTAATTAGTCTTCTAAATCCTGCTAATATCAAAAGAATTAAAGCAATAGTAATTTTAGGTACTTTAATAACTTTATGAATGCAAATTCTCAGTTACGGCATAAAGATAAGAAGAAAAAGTACACGTGAGGTTGCTAGAGTTAAGCATGGAGGGGGAACCAAGGTGAAGTGTAAGCAAGTCATGGAGTACATTGGATTGTATTATTTCATAAGACTAACATTCTCTCTGTACACACACATGCAATATACAAAAAGGATGTGGAAGATGGCCAACAGTGTCTACATAACCCAGCTCCTAATTTGATACCTATTTACTATGGACCCACAGTGAAAGGGTCTTAGAGAAAGTAGCTAGACCACAGATACTTAAAAGCAGGACTGCCTACACAGGGCAAATAACCAGGGAAATTCTCAAGAGCCCTAAGGGAAGAAAAAGATAGCATTCACCTAAATTAGGTGAGTGCAAGTCATCCAGCAGATGGGTGTGAGGAGGGAGTGGCTCACACCTAAATCTGTGCCTAAGAACACAACTGTCTATGGCCATCACACTGCAAAGGTATTTAGGTGCCTACCACCCCTTCCAATAAATTCAGCTCAGTTTCTAAACTGTACCTTAGGTACCTACCTAAAATTTCCAGGTCATGGGTGGCTTTCAAAATATAGCTCCTATTCTCTCTATTCTACTGGAAAAAAATAAAATCTCCTTTGTCCCTGTATGCTGTCAGAATTAATTAATTGATTCTGGTACAATGCTGTGAAAAATGGCGAGCATTATTTTAAGGGTATATAGAGGCATTACATTCTTTGTAGTGTTAAGCAAGTTGTGTAACTTTGCTGGATATGTGCCAGAGCTAAGCTCCATGGAGGAGCTCTGTTAGTTCTTGTAATGATAAATCAGGCTAAATGAAGGAAGCATTCCTGTTTCTGGCAGTACATTCCAACACTGACTGCAATAAAATGAATTCAGCTACCTCTGTGCAGCCTCACCTTTGACAGTATCTGCAAAAATACTTTTGTCAGCTACTGTACGTGTCTTTTCCCTGGGTAAGGAACTCTCAAAAATTCCTAGAGTGTCTGGTCATGAAGTGACAGCCCAACACTATTTGAACACTCCTTTTTTTTGCTCTTTAAAATTATACACACCATTTTTAATGCCAGTGATAAAATCTTACTTTCAGTTAAGCTGTGGCCATTGTACACAAGAGTTGAACATTTAGCCACATATTTTGTCTGGAGTGTTTGACAGCAACATTGCTCTTGGAAAGAGATTTTTGATAGAGGTATTTTACCCATCATTTTTATTATGAAAAGAAATCAGGCAAGTGTCTTTTACTGGAACCTGGTAAAAAAAAAAAAAAAGATGGAGATTATTTAAATTAAATGAAAATTCAAATGGATAAGGTGAAAGGAAGTACTCACCCAGTGGACCCAGATGTTACATAAACCCAGCATGTAGAAGCAGCATAGAACCAGAAGGTTGAATCCCTGAGCAGCTGGTTTACAATGCAGAAAATTCCTGGATTTCCTAATAGTAACTCAGTTCCGGTTCCTTTAAGTGTGGAGAGCCCTACTTCAGTCGGTCTGTCAGTGTTGTAAATTCAATAGCATACTCACTGCAGGTCAAATTGACATAATGTTAAAACACTGGTCACTCAACTGTGATAAGACTCCCAGTGTTGTTGACACTTGCTGAGATGACCTGGTGCTTGCATGCCAGCAAGTGACACATTTTTAGAATAAGTGTCTAATATAAAGGGCTTCGGGTTTTGGGGTTTTTTTTGGGGGGGAGGGGATGGTCAGGGCAGGGCATAAAAACCAACCCAAACTAATTAGCTACCACAGCAGAGCAGTAGGAGGCATAGAATTCATTGTTTCTGAGAGACCACGAAAGTGCCTGTAAAGGGGATTTTTTGTTTGTTTGTTTTAATGTATCTATATTGAAGCAATTTTTTCTCAGTCTGGGTATGCGCAACCTAAACCGTTTTCTCCATATAATAATTTTACTCTGCTGAGAGGCAGCATCACCTGGGGAGGGGTAAAGAACTGTAGAAAAGCTAAGTCATTTTCTACATCCTGTTTTTCAACTTAAAATCTTGACAGTGCCACTTTTCATCAGACTTTGTTTATTTGTTTGCTTTCAATTTCAAAGGCTTTTTAACAGATTTGGACAGAAAAGAGAAAACAGCAAGGGTTTGATAATTGTAATCTTTTGCAATCAAATTTATGATATTTATAAATATAGATGCATGGATTAAAATTCCTAGACAATGGAATATTGTTATTGGCCAACATCCTAGGCTACATACCTGGTATGCTGAGGTATAATCAAGCATAGGGTAGGGTTTTATGTGTGAAAGCAATGCTTGACTGGATTTAAATGGTTTTGATTGGAGCCGATACGATGCATAGTTGGACATAATGTTCATAATTGCCTATTTTTCTTGGCAAACAACAAGGTGCTTGATGACTGCTTTCTGAAACATTCACATCTATTTCTTTGTGAAGCATACCACAGTTTAACAGTGATTCTAAACAAGCTTGTGTTGTAGTTCTCTGGCTTCAAGAGAATGCACTCCTTATTGACTTAATTTCCTCCTTTTTCAAGGTTGAATCTTGGTCTGGCTTTAATGACAATTCCCATAAACACCTTTGCTCTTTCTCTTGTACTCTTCTTTTTCCTACACATGTGCTAATAACCAACACCAAAAATCAGTCAAATTCACAAGCAATATCATATGTGTTCCTCTGAGAGACTAATTTTATCTTTTTTCATTAGAGTTTGACACAATCCAGGGAAGGTGTTTTGAGATAGGCATCACAGAGCTATAATAATTCTAGCCAACTTGACACGAACATGTGAATACACACGAATTCTTCCTGCCCAGTGCACAGCTCTGCCTTAGAAAGGCATATGTTTGCTACCTTACCTGCAAAATGTCCTTATGGGTTTAATGCATGAACATTTTCCAGACTGGAGTTAAAAGAAGGACAGCCCCAGACCTCTTCAATCAGGGGTCCTACCATTGCCATAACATTATAGAAGTACTTACAGGCCTTTTCGAAATGCTGAGGCATGCAGGAAGCCTTGCCTGTTCTGTTTTCCTTTGTTTTTCTTGCAGAACTATCTGAGGTCTTTACTGCATTTATCTACAGTTTCCTTCTGAGATGTACTTCACAATGCTCTGATAAGATGATTTCCTCAGTCATATAAATCTGCCACTTGTAAGATTGTGCAATGGCTGCTATCAGGATACTTGCTCCATTGGTCTTTTAGCTGCCCTCTATTCCATTTACATCAATCTCCTTTCTCCAAGCCACCCTGTTTCCTTGATTGCTTGCTCACTCCAGGTTCTTCTTACAGAACTGAAATAGCAGCTTAGCAATTGGCCCACCCAAATCAGTACAACTGACACATATTTTTCCCAAAACAGCATTTTATAATCTTAGAACACTGAGGCAGTTTGTGCACATAGTCATCTCAGTTGATCTTTGGTACAAACATGAGAGACCTAATTGACATAGATGGTTAAATGCTTCAACCCTGGAAGGAACTGTCTAAGTGCAAAGTGGCTTGAAGAGGGAAAAAGTTGCATTCAAGATTTAGTTGGACATTGGCACTGAAAACTCAGATGTTATACACCTACTAAGTTTCTCATAATAAGCAGGCAGAAATGCAGCATCTCTTCCTATCCTCATAACTTACAAGTTGCTACTTCCAGGCCAGTGTGTCAGAAGGAAATGTTAATTTTCTCATATTTGATAAAAAAAAAAAAAAAAAAAAAACCTATGTGGAGAACTGTTACATAAAACTGCCTTTTGAGCAGAGGTAAAGAACTTTGCCACCTGGGAAACAAAATCTCTTGTTCTTATGACAGAGAATGAGTAACCCCACAGTCCACCCCTTAATGAGCATCAGAGAAAGTCAAACATTCCTCAAAAAAAAAAAAAAAAGTCATTAAAGTCCTAGTGCCCTAATGCAAAGACTTCCTGAAGACTGTGCCCTAATGCAGGAAAGGAAAGCAGACCATGAATGTATGACATAAAAAGCCTCAGCCTAAAATGATGGAGGGAACACCATAAGGATCCTGAAAAGATGGGAGACAAAAGCCCGTGTTTTTCCTAGATCATTACATGTTTGTGAAAAGTCAGGAGGCGTCTCTGACTGGAGCGCATGAGCCATAGACAGTTGCAATGTCATAGACTCCATATTTCCCAACAAAAGCACCTCTACGCAGCCCAAAATGAGGAGCTGGCAGAGGGAAATACTGTCTTCATCTCCACAGTGTTATTTTCTTTCTTCTTAAGTGTCCGTAGGGCAAGAGCAGAGAAGTCACTGCTGTGTGGGGAGGAACACAACCACATGTTAGTGTCCCAAATGCCATCCAGAATACTCACACCATGCACTTAGCTTTTACAGACTTGCTGCATTTGTGATACATTCTCAAGTAGAGCTGGGAGGGAGGAAAATGTTCCTCAAAACGATCTAGGAATGTCATTTCTAATCATATGGCCAGAGAAACTTCAGGAAATGTACTTGCTTATGGTAAAGATGAAATTCAGGCTATAATCTAATATTCACCAAATTTACCATTTAAAAAGACAGGAATTTCACAGTCTTTTCATTTTGGGATTTGGCTGATCTGAGACAGCTCTACTACAGCAGACCCTACAAGCAATAAACAAATCCTCCACTCATTTGTCAGATTTTTAGTACATGATAAATTAAAACACTGAGAAGAAGCTGGAGTCTGCTGGTTCTCTGTGAGTGTTGAAATGCTTAGGATTTGCTGATGGTTTTAAACCTTTGGTATTAAAGGGGAGCAAGAAGCTGTGCAGCTTGGTTAAGTCAGTTGCAAATCAGACGGTTCGAGTCTAAATAAGAGTATCTACACCAGTTTAGTACTGATTTAAGTGAATTAATGAAAAAGTACATGTTTGCATAAAGATTAGGTTTCACCTATTCTGCTTCCTGACAGCTGTGCTTAATTCTGCTTTATGTGAAAAAGGCAAAGGAGGAGAAGGGGAGAAATATCTTTGAGATAATCTCATTGGAAAGAAAGAAAAGAAATGCATGCCCTGCCTACTCCAGCTGCTCTCTACCCCAGGAGTAATAGTTTGAAGTAAGCTTATATATAAACAATAAACAAGTTATTCCTGGAGCGTTTGCTTTGAGCTAGGACGGTGTGTAAAGTATGGGGTTTGGAAACATTGTCAAAGTATCTACTTTTTAAAATTAGACTTTGCATCTCAGATTCATTAAGATAGCCTTGAGCAAGAGTCTTTGATTCATCCTTTCTTTTAAGGTATGAAGTGTGAATTTGATGAGTAAAAATAACTTGAGTGAGGAATGTCTAAAAATGGGGGAATTAACCACAGTGATATTTATGCAGCCTAGCAATAGCTATCAAGATACCTCTTTAACTCCTGTGGTAATCTTTCCTTCCTGTTTGCATTCTCTGTTTGAAAGCTTAAAATTAATGCTTCAAAATGGGAAAAGGATAAAATGTGATTTGCGGTACTGGTGCACATCTTTGGAGGATCTTTTTGCGATTTGTCATGACAATTTTTCTGCACAGAGAATACAAATCTACCATCTTCTACAGAGTTTGAGAGATGTATTTGACAGGCTTTTATTTTTCTGCTCCCTTCTCCCAGACAGCTTGAAATCAAGCACTCGGACAAGATGCAAATTACCTGTCTTGGGTCAGGTTTGTCACAGATGCTAACATTATAGCATGTATGTTTGTGCTAAAGGCAAATCACACTGCTCCTGAGAGCAATCAATAATGATATTATTAGCTAAGGTTTTCCACGTAAAGTTATGAACAGTACTATCTGTATACAGCACAACAGAAACACCAGAGGGGGCAGCAGGGAATGGAAAGGAAAAGAAAAAAGAGCATAAGCCTTAAAGCAACAAAAGCAAAATAAATACCTCAGTAAATTTCTTGAAGCATTAGTAACTTGACAGCATCTACTCATTCACAACAAAGCCAGGGCAAGCTCAATGTTCTCTGCTGCTGTACTAAATAAAAAGATGATGCTAAGTATCAATACCTAAGAACAGACCACAACCCTTTAGAAAGTGCTGTAGTTCTAAAACGTCAAAAAAAAAAAAAAAAAAAAAAAAAAAAGTGATTTTCAAAGCACATTGCATAGTGGGTTTTTTTTTAAGGAATATGATCCCTGGTGCCTTTAATAAACAGTGCATAACAATTCCTCTTTAATTCCCTGTGATTTCTCTTTAGAAATGACTGCTCTATTTCATTCATCTGCCATTACTTCTAATTACAAACATATTAAGTTATAAAAAAGGGACAAATCAAGTTGGCAAATCATTTAAAAACATTTCTGGAAGGTGAGAAAAAATAAATGGGTAGAGAAATGTGCAGCTTTGAGGTATCTACCCTAAACTTTTTATATCTTAATTTTAAAGGCTATACACCAAGGCTAATTTTCACAAAAAGCTCACTTCATGAGTGACCTTACAGTAAACAACCAAGCTATCAATATAAAAACAATTGTTCAAAATGACAGAATCAGGCTCCGATATTTCTAGAACTATCTTTTATTTCTCTTTCAGACAATCAAGTAATTTCAGATAACTAGTACTTTAATATTTGTCTTCTTAATTAAAAAGCAAAATATATCGGCATTCTAGAGTCAAAGAAACACATTCTAAAAGCATCTTCCTATTTAATAAAATGTTCCCTTGCAAACACTGCTTTCCTTGATAAGTGAATGCACAAATAAAAGAATGGAAAAGGGTAATTGTTTGATTGAGATGTAAGGACACACGAAGTGGTTAGCACTAAATAACCTGGTCAGCAGCTCAACTAATCTATCCCAGTTTGTTTTCACAGCTTTGCACCAAACATCAGTGCTAATGGCCTGACACTCCCTGCAGAGCCTGAGAGCGAATGGTAAGTCAAGATACCAGCCACACAATGCTTCACCTAGATACCAGAGATTTGGAGGAGGGAGAATAACAGTTTGTAAAAACAGTCATAAAACACTGGATTTTTCTTTCCTTTTTTTTGTTTTTTTTTTTTTTTGTTTTTTTTTCCACCCTACAGACCTCTGTCAAAGCTGCCAAATCCATTGTAGGGCC
>JBCJKH010031821.1:0-18620 GCA_039877255.1 Loriculus beryllinus
TCCAGTCCCCTGATCATCCTTGTGGCCTCCTCTGGACTTGTTCCAACAGTTCCATGTCCTTTTTATGTTGAGGACACAAGAACTGAACAGACAACAAAGGGAAGCTTAGAAGAAAAAAAAAATACAGTGGTAACATTGGCCAGATGCATCTCCTCTTCCTAACGATTGATGCAGCTGATCTTCACCCTTTCTTTGGACTTTTTTCAGAAGTATCCTGTTGCTGGCCAAGACCAAAAGTGTTGTGACTTAAGATTTGTAAAAGATACCACATAATGCCATGTCTGTGTCCTTTCCTCCTTACTTTGGGCAGGAAGGAGATGTTTTCTGACAACCTTTCTTTTTCTGTAACCTTTTGGTAAGGCCATGAAGGACAGATGCACTTTTTCTGGCTACACTCAAGGAGCTGCTTGTATCAGACATTCCTACACAGAAGAATAGTGTACCTAATGAGCTTACTCTGACCTAGCTAACCTAGATGCTTTCCTTACATACTAATACATAGCATCACTTTCCATGGGAAGGCCCAAAAGTGAGCTTGAGAGGTCACAGGTCTTTGTGACATCCACACATCTACCTCAAACATCCTATACTAGTACAAGGATAACACAGAGTAGTAGAAGGCAGTAAGGAATGAGAGGATGCTGGACAGTAGCTGGCGAAGTACTAGCCATCCTTTCTTATGTACCACTGCTGGGCTACGTAAGAATGAATGAGGTCTGAAAAGTGGAAAGAGCCATCAGTTTGATACCAGAAACATAGGTACTAGCAAAATGTACTTGAGTTGCTATAAAAAACTGGTGGCAAAATACTTTCCTTCTTATCATGAGAAAGCCTGAGGTGCTAATCCTATTCTCATTTCCAGTTACGAGAAATTTCCCAGAGACATGGATGAGGGGACAGTTGCTATTTATATTATAGCTGAGAGTCCCAGGGCTCACTTAGGAAGCAACATTTCATTGCAGAGTGATCTTGTTATCAGGTCCCATCTATCCAGAGGCTGAAAAAAATTCTTCCATTTCATAATGTCTGATATTCTCGGTGTCCATTTTTTAACTGTCATGTTTGTAGATAACACATGTTAATGTGTACTTAGAAAACATTACTGTGTCAATACAAGGTTGGATTTTGTAAACAGCCTATAAGCATACTGATGCAGGCTATGGCAGGTCATTTATTCTGGTACAGCAAATATTTTCAATAGTGTTTGAAGTGAAATACTCTTACAGATATTTTCTTCCAAAATACACCAACATGAAAAACTGAGCCAGGTGGTAAACTAATTTTTAACAGGTTTTAATGCTGTAACACCTACTGGTTTTTGCACTGTGCAAAGTTTACAGCAGAGGCAACAGCCTCACTCGACATACAACTGTTACCCTATCTTCACTTAAGCACTGCTGACCTTTTTTTTCCAACAGATCAAAGACTTCGAACTGATGGATTACTGGTCTTAGTCAATTTTAATGAGATCTTGCAGGATACAACAAGAAGAAAAATACCATGTGAACAGATAATAGTTTGGCTTCTCCCTCCTATTAGAAGTTTCTTCAGCCTCTCTAATCATTTAAGCCTTTTTCAGAGAGATAAGCTCTCATGTTAGATACTGGATATTTTCATGATCAGTTGTGCTAAGTGACATTAAATCAGTATATTCTCACACCAGTTTTCACAAAAAAAAGTCAGACAAATGCTACCTTCAAAGAAAAGTCACATATATAAGCAAGCTGCAACTTTCTACGGCTAAATTCAGTCGTAGACTTCAGAAGAAAACTTAAACCTGGATCTTCCTCATCTTAGGTTTTAATGACCGATTCAGCCTTTCTTTTTTGTTGCATATGAAGGTAATGTAAGGTAAACTTTTGACTGGAGAAGTTGGTAAACCAAGTAAAAAATAGATCTTCACCCCGATGTTCAACTCTGTAGACAGAGTATATCTTTTAATGTAGGTGACAATGATTAACGATAATGATTTCTTTACACGCAGGGGGAAAAGATTCCTCGGGTAAATCGCTGAAGACACACCAGACATCACCACTCAAATGTTTTAAACACACACTACCATCTAGTGGTAGAAAGAAAAGCACGAAGGATCGAGAAGGCTACCTTTATTCCATTCGCAACAAATATCCTCACTTCCGAAGTGAAAAGTAGCTAACCACAATGAGGAACAAATAAAAATTCAACCACCACAAACCAACTCTATACAGAACCTGATTATAACTAAATGGAAAACGTTTGGAGAATGACTGAACATACGGCCCTATGGGCAACTTTACATCCTAAACGCTCGTTTAAACCACTGACTTATTTAATATCGCTCAGAATAGATTTTCATTGTACATAAGCAGATATAATTTGCAGTTTAAACACATGGCATTGGCATCAGTGACAGTACTTCAGAAGACTTGGAGGGTTTTTTCCTGCATAAAAGCCTATTTACAAAACAGTACTGCAATCATTCCTTGGCTGTAGACTTTAACAAAGGCTGTGCATATCTAAAATGCATATACTAACACTGAAAATTAATTCTGGCTATCAACAGCATAGTTTTCTTTTCATTAAATTTTCTTTAATTACTCCCATATCCTGCATGTACAAAAGCATGTGTGCTCAGTTGCTTCCTTACATTAACATCGAAATATTTGTATTATCAGTTATATGTAACAGAAAATCTTGATGTCTTAATCTTTAATCAAATAACCACCTAAATTTACAATAAAAAGTGTCCAACGTCCAACACATTCACAGACATCCAAGCTTAAAGCAACCCAACCATCCTATTGAATCTAAAAGGTGGTCGAAGAAATAACTTGATCTATACTTATGCTTTCCCCACTGCCAAGCAGTGTATGATACAGTATTTTAGATAGTTATTTCTCTTGGTAGATCATACAAACTTCATAAAAGCCTGACTGGTTCAACAGCACTGACTTGGGGGGATCATCTTCATTAACAAGGTCCGAGGCTGGAGTTCTCAAACTCCCATGCAGAACTGCATACCCGAAGTGTACCAGTAACTTTTTAATCTAGTTCTTTTGTTGAAGGGGAAATGCCCATCTCTGATGCCTTCCCAGAGCCAGAAGTACCTTTCCATGCAGCAGTGGCTCCTTCACAGGTGCCCAAAGAGCTTTGCCTCCTACATTTCCTGCAGCCACCCTGGACGCCTTGTTTTCTAGGAAGTTCCACTGAAAATCCTGTTCTGTAAAGACTTCAGTTTACTTCTTTCAAGTGTATATTACTTGCCAAGGAGCCTCTCTGGGTTAATTTCTCACAGATAGATTTGTTCTCCTTCAAGCATCCTCACTTAGACAGAGTTCTTACCCTCTTTAAAGCAAGCCAGTCATCTTAAAGTGAATATATAAAGTACACAAAATCTCATTACATTTACTTTAAACTCAGTTTGAGCAAATCACATGCCCCAAAATAAAATAGACATAAAGGAAAACCCCAGCCTTATTTAACTGTTTGTTCTGAGGTTAAATGTTTTCTTTGTTTTCTTTCTAGCTATTAAAGTTATGGTTTATTTCTAGATTAAATTTGTCTGGTTCTCACTGATATCCATTTGTTCTTGTTATGTTTTTCTCCATTGTAATAAAAAGTCCCCCAGTGCTTGATCCTTTACAGTGGAGTCCCTCCTCACTATTCTTCTTGCTCAGCGAAGCAGATCCAGTCCTGCAAGTGTTTTTCCATTTAGAGCTGTTGAAAGTGGTTTCACACCTGGTCCATACTTCTCCCCATCATGTTCCCTGTCCTTCTCTTGACTTAATCCAGACATCCCAAGGAATTCTTTTTTCAGAGTATCATTATCCTTGCTCTTTGCCATCTGTTGTTGTTTGCTAAGCTCCTGCACTACCTCTGCAGCACCATGGTTCTTCCCTGCTTTTCCTCCTGCTTGCTTACCTCAACCTCTGTCCACCACAGCAACCACAGTAACCAGGTGCCCTGAGTGTACTTACTCCAGCTTGATAGCCTTCCCTAAGCTTTACCAGTGCAAACATACCTCTTAAAACAGCCTTACCACAGGTTTAATGATTGTATTTGCTTAGAAAAATGTGTATAGATCACTTTTATATATGGTTTTTGGTCTTTGTAGACAACAACATTCAAGGAATTGCTACAGCCTGTATCATATCAAGTATCTACATTAGCTATTTCCAGCTATATTGACTGAAAATATCCCATGACTGGCTCTCATAGCAAAATGTCTTCGACAGCACAACCTAAAGAGTTATTTTAGATAGCAGTTTGGGGTACTGCATTTGGCAGTAGAATAAACCATCCTTTTTTTCTTTCTTGAACTTGTGCAGACTGATCCTCTTTCTCAAAACCACAGTAGTAAGAATGATAAGTCAGAGTGATAGTCTCTGTCCCATACTGTGTATGTGTGCTTCTGTAGAAGGGCCTGGCACCCACAGGAGAGGTAGGATTAGCTGGAGTGTTTTTCAGAAGCATTCCTAATATTTGGTAGAGTAGAAACAGAGAAGAAACATACAAACAAAATGCTGTTAAAGAAAATAAATACAGTGAATTTTCCTTTATTTTGGTGTTGGTGAAAGGCTAAAAAAAAGTCCTCAGTTGTCTGGGTTTTTTTAAAGTTGTTTTAGCTTTTTTTAAGCTAAGGAGTAAGTAATGTACAAAGCTCATATAACTGATTCGGATCAGTTGCTCTGTTAAATGTCTATCAGCACAATCTCTTCTCTTTCGTACCTATCTCTCCCTTCTCTCAAGGTTCACTATGCTCCTTCCTTGACGCTGTTCTCAGTTAGATGGCAATGCATCTTATATTTGCATTGTGCCTGGTAGGGCTGGACTCCCAAGGTCACTGCCACCTTTGGATGGCACCCCAGATCTCATGATATGCTTTTCATTGTAATAAGGCAGCAGGTTACCATGTACCTCTTACAGATTTTTAAACTCCGTTCTGGTAGGTCAGCTCCTAAATTAGATAGAAAAGCATAAAACATAGTAGAGGTAAAAGAGCCATTTGTTTCAGGAGCAATCAGTAATAAGCCTGGTTACTTATTTACTGTAATGCTCATTTAGAAGTGCTGTAGAACAAATGGGTTTTGTTAGTAAGCACTTCTGAAAAGGAACAATATATATGATACAATTTGAACAAAAAGTGTGTCAAAGCTGTTTACAGAAATAGTAAGGTTGGATTCCCAATCCTGGGAAAAAATAGAAAAATAGAATAGAAAAATAAATCAAAGAGAAAGATAAAACTAAGGAAAAAGTTAAAAAAAAAAAAGAAAAACAAATGAAAAAGAGAGAAAAAGTAAGAAAATGAAAAAGAAGGGGAAAAAGAAGAAGAGAAAAAAGAGAAAGAAAAAGAGAGAGATTGTGGTACAATTTGCATGCAAATAAAATGAAATGAACATTAGTGAAAAATGGATCTGGGAGGCAGGTAATGTTTGCCTTTTTCTACATTTTCCTACCCTTTGTCATCACTTCTAGAGCATAATGCACCAAAATCAGCTTCATTAAACACCTCCTCAAAAAAATCATTAAAACAAAGAAAAAAAGAGTCAGCTGTGTAGATGCTGTGGGAATATCACATTTGAACTAAGCAAAAGGAAAGCAGGGCTGAAGAGAGACCTCTGGAGATCACCTGTTGTAGCCTCACACTACAAGGCTGCAAAAACATTGATTTCTTATTGGTGATATAAAAAATGTGTTTTCAAGGCTTTTATGAAATTTTATAAGAATATTTCAGAAAATTCTGCTGAATCAAAAGCTATGTATTAATTAACAGATAACTACGTATAGATGTGGTCTGTTTTTTTTAATGAGCTGAGTCATTCAACAGTAAGCGTACAGCCAAATTGCAAATACTGCAACACCAGTAATCAAAGGCAAATGATCATTGTACTTCTTGATTGCACGTGTAACTTCTATATCACCTAGGTACTAACTCTAATAATTTATGACTATTTTGAAATATTCTCATATTTATTTCCAAAATCTGTAATTATTTTTAAAATTCTAATAATTGAAAAACCAGCTCTGAATTTTGCAAAGAAGAGTAGTATTAACAGCCAAGTGCAAATGGTACAGAATGGGATTTTTACATGGCTGGGTGGGGGGAGGAAGCTGCTAAGAACTGTGAAAGGTAAACTGAGGTTTAAAAAAGAAGCAAGAATATGAAAAATATCAAAAGAGCTATGATTAGGGATTATATTTTAAGAAATTATTTCAAGATGCATCAGGCACAGTAAAATAGGAAGATAAGTGTCAGTTTGATGTAATAGGAATCAAATAATAGAGGAGTTCAAGAAAATCTAGACACTTTATTGAAAGAGAAGAAAACCTCTTGGACTTTAGGAAAAGCTTTGAGTAGTTTTTATGTTCCACCGTATAATGCTCTGACTGATCTAACTAGGATTACATATACAATTTTGCAAACCAGGTCGATGTGAGAAAAGCACCATTTATAACACAGAAAACATGAAACGCATATAGTTTAACCATTTAATTGTGAGTATAAATCTCTCCTGGGCACTTTGCAAAGCAAGTAGAGGTGTGTTTTTTTTCTCTGAAAGATCTTTTAATTCAAGGACTAGCTTTCAGATGTGTTGAGCAGATGAAATTCAGCTGAAGTTGGAGAATTTAGGGTTTTTTTTAAAATTTACACCCCAAATTCAGTGTCACAGCCTGTGTCAGAAACTAGAGGGAGGGAGAAATTATGAGGATGACAATAATGAAATCACAGTTACTTAATAAGACCCAGATCCTGGTAAAGACTCTTAGCTTTAAACATATCGGTAATCCTATTGAATCACGTGCAAATCAAGATGGTCCTTTAAATAGTGTTGTGTGTACACCCTTCCCTAAGCAATGATGCATGAGGTAGGGGATAGAAATGGTGGAAAGGCATTTGAAGTGATGGAGAGGACGGAGTTCAGTGAAGTAATTTGATGGGGATTTCCTGAGTGGAATAAAAAGCCTGGGCAGAGCCCAGAGTTGTCCAAAATAATAGCAGATCTGGAGTTTAAGCCAGACATATGGCTAAAAACCAATTGAGTGCCGAGCTGGCCTTTTTTAGCTAGCAAGCAAGATAATACAAGGCTCCAGGACAGTCATCAGACTTTCTAGGACCTTGGTGCTTCTGTGCCACTTCTAAAGATAATTCCAAACCACTATTTTATTGAATTAGATACGATACTTGACAATAAAAAAACTACATATAAGGTCTGTTTGTTATCTTTCCTGCAGCAGATGGAGGACATTATTGTTTCATTAAAATAGTATTGCTAGCAAAAATAAAAGTGAAATATAAGAATAGGAAAGTCAAAGACTCTTTTGGAAAATGAGAGAATGAACAGATTTTAAGTACCTAAAATAGTTAGCAGTACAGAGACCTTTTATTTATTTTTTTTTCCCCTGAAAGTTTTATATTATTGATATTCTTCTATTTTTCCGACACACTTCAGAATGGTTTATTCAGAATTTAAGTACAGGCTGCTTTGGTGCCTGTGGCTTTGTGAGGTGCCAGGAATTCAGGGAACTGAGTGACAAACTGAAGGAAGAGAGGGACTGGTAGTGTCTAGCAAGAAGATGCATCTGCTCTCTCTGCTTTTTCAACCTTGGTTACAGGTAGCTTGGCTTTCTGTGCTTCCTAGGTCACCACCAAGCTTTTCCCCACCTTGCGTGTGTACATCCCTACGTTCTTCCCATGCAGACTGCCTCTAAGCAGCTGGGAAGAGAGCCAATTGCCCCTAATCAGCTTAGTGCTGGGAAGCTCAGAACACTAAATACAGATGGCATCACACACCCACCGCAACATGCAGCATGCTGCTGTGATTTTCAACAAGGCATCTCTCCCTTTTAATTTGTTTGGGTAGACTTGAAGCAACAGAATGCCACACTAACTTCTCGACACAAGTTTGAGAAATCAGGGACTAACATAGCCAACATACATGTAGTTTGGAAGAACTAAAAATTATAGTTCTCCAATACTATTTTTTCACTTTGAATTTTGTCTTTTCCATAGTTGAAACAACATTTTAAATAGAAGAATACAGAACCGGCTTACGTACAAATGTTAATATAGTTTTAGGCTAGGCAGTCATATTCTTATAGGGAATAATGTTTTATACCACAAGTAATTTGTGGAAATTCCAGTTAAACCACCAGCTGCAATAACAATAATACAGAAAAAAGTAATCAGGCTTTGGCCCATGTTTTGCTGGCTGTCCGTTTTCAAGTTTCAGTCTGTAAGGGAATCACCTAGGATAGAATTCATCTCATATGAGTTTAGATGTGTTTAGCACAGACATCACCCCTCTGAGCCAACCACCCTCAGGTCTTTGTACAGTCAGTGTAGAGAAATAGGCAATTTTGTGTCAAGGACCATCTGATCTGCTTTAGACATCTACCTTGGGATGAGAAGGATCATTTCACTTACTCTGCCCACTAGATCTCTGGTGGCCCCAAAGTTTGCAGACATGAAGTTTGTACCTGTCTATGTTTACTCTGGTAAATCCCTCCCTCCATCCCATGGTGGGGAACCAATTAAATGCCCCCTGATTTCTGGAAGCTCTGCTCACCCTTATTTTGCTCTGGCTTCAGTGCAAAATGGTAGTTAGTCAGCATCTGGCAGAAACAAGCAGAATTCAAATGGTGTGCAGGCAGCTTTCGGCCTGGGGATATGTAGCTTTGATGCAAAGGGTTAACTTCTGAAATGCGGCAAACTCTGGAACAGCAGATGCATATGCTTGATGAAACAGCACAACTTCAATCAGAGCAGGCACCAGGGAACAGGCAGAGCAAGCTTCTGTGGGAGGCAGTGGCCTGCACAGGGAGGCAAAAAAAAGCCTTGCTGACTCCATAACTCCAGGGTCTTTTTTAGGGCAAAGCATTAAATATTTGGCATATGTGTGTTTGGCAGAGCACAGGACTGTGAACTGGATTCTTAGAGACATGAACAAATACCCTGTCTACTCCCTTTGCAGTGAGGCTGACCTGTCCCAGGAGTTAGGCAGGCTGGTGGGAAGGGCTTTCTCTGAGACCCTTGTAATTCCATAGGCATTTTTTCCTTACCTCAGGCTACAAAAACTACAACCTTCCTCTGCAACTCCCTGTAAACCAGGAAAGGAAAAGAAGTTGCAATAATCCAAGCAAGTACAGACTAATTGAGATATTCCCCCAGGGATATAAGTTGTTCACTAACAGACAATAAAGGGATCTTCATGTTGTCCGCTAATGTCTAACATCTGTGATATTTAATTACCTGCACTCATCTTTTAAATTAAGAAGTTTTGCAGTAATCCTTCCTGAAGCTGAACTGAGAAAATAGTATTTATTAGCTAAGGACCTATTTTAGAAACAGATGGGGTGTAAAGAGCTTGAAGGTAGTGTATGGGAGGAGTGTGAAGCTGGACAGATTAATTGTTAAGTAACTGAGATAGAGGGAGAGAGTGCTGAACGCAGTGAGCACAGAACAACAGCTATCGAAGCTCTGGGATTTCACTGAGACAGATCCAATTTTAATGGTGCATTTTCAAAACTGCCTTTGTGAAATCACAATGCTGAAGGGTGACAAGGAGCAATGTCAAGCTAACTGGTCAGCTCCCCTCTGAACTGTGCCTACCTCAACACTATTTACCCTGTCCCTGCCTCTCAAACTTCTTACTTAGTCTCTCCTGCTTGCACAAGGAGGAGCAGGGACTACCCTGTTAGAGCAGTGACATTAACCCAGTGCTTGCACACCTCACTGCTAGGTGTCAACTTCAGCAGAATTCAAAAATGTCTGTTCCTGTTCTGGAGGAAAAGCACAGCAAGATCTGTTACAAACTAGCAATCGTTACTACAGAAAAATGGTGATTGTATCAAACACTGTACCTTAAACTTTTTTCTGTCCTACAAAGATAACAACAGCTTGTCTATCAAGGTGATGTTGACAGCTGCTGATCCTTTTCTGGTCCTCCTTTGTCAGACCTCCATGAGTATTTAAAGAGCTAATCTTTTGCTACACTTAAACATTGCCCAATGTTAACGATGAGGCAACTGAAAGGTTTTTTGCTGGCCTTGAAATCCTCACCTTGTTTTGTACCTGCTATGTGCTACAGAGCAGGAAATAGACAAATAAAGGAAAAGAGGATACTGATGTTAATGAATAAGCTCTGCGATTAGAACCCTTCAGCAAGGGTTAGGACAAGTAAACTATTATCTATGTATAAATAGAGGTGACTGAGATGTGTCATTCTACCAATATCAAAACCCGTAAAAGACAAGTGAAACAATTGCCTTACAATGGGTCCAGCTGCAATAGCTCCATTGCCAGATGCTAAGCCTCCATTCCTAAATCTTCAAGAAGCATCTCTTTCGAGCACAACTGCTCCTGTTCTTTGTCTCATTGGCAATGCACCCCGGGGCAAGCATAAGTTCTATGAAAACTAGGTTCAGAACTGTTTATTGTATTATTGTCTATTTATTTTTCTCAGAACAGGTACTGATGGAATGATTTATTTTATAGCATTTCCCATCTCCTGTTGGCCGTGTCTTCTCCCTTCCCACCCATTCCAAACCCGTGTGTTCAGTCTGTGCTCCTTCCACTCTCAGACATAAAAATATGGGTTTACATACACATACGTAAAACTGTTTAACTGCATGTTTTTTAAATATGATACCTAACTCCTCTCAGCTAACTTTGCCTTCCACTGTTGTCTCTGTACCTAGAAAACTATTTTCCATTCCAACAGCTTAAGCTTTCTCATAAATCACTTCTGAGAAGAGTGGGACTAGAGCTGGATGAATCTCCTAGAAAAAGTCCTTTTTTACAAGCAAATCTACTGCAGCTTATCCTCACATCAGAACCTGCTGATTGTTCTTATTTCTGTAAAGGGCCGGCAGAAGCCAGAGAAATTACCAGAAGTGTGAAAAGATGTGTGGAACAGAAGACCTGTGGGATAAACCTGAAGCTGCCTTACCCAAGCTAGAAGTTAGCGCTTCTTTCACACCAGCTACCCTCTCTGCACAGAACATGCTATTTCTCATCACACTTAAATGCAGACTCTCGCAGAGGCACATAGTGCTTCACTTGGTCACATATGAAGAAAAGCTACTTGAAAGTATGCAAATCTAGGATTTTTTTTACACAGAGTTTGGATGTTTCCTCTTACAACTTTCGCAAGTCGATAAGGGTATTTTTCTTTCTTCACAATGTTCGGTGCAGCCTAAAGAGGCCTGGGAATACACTTCAGACACTGAGTACCTGCTGAGATGAGGTATTGGTTCATCTGTATTTTTAAGAAACCCTTGCAAGACTGTCAGGGCTCTGCCAGTTTCAGTGCATCAGCCGCAGCAGGGGGATTAGTGGTTCCCTTTGTAAACCTGGATTTGAGGAATGGCATCCACTCCGTGTTCTGGTGGCCAGCAAGCCCTCAGCCCCTGGGTGACTGCTGGTCCCACCTGTCAGCATCGCAAGGCTTGTGGCTGGGGAGAGCAGCAGGGCTTCTGGGGGGCTGCGAGTGACGCTGTGCCTGTGAAAAGCAGCAAAGGGGAAAAGCAAGGGCAGAAATAGAGTTTGGGGTGTCTTTGATGGGGGGAAGGCAAAGCACAGGAGGGCAGCAGGTGCTTAGCAGGCATGTCCAGCCCCGGTGGGGCTGCTAGAGGGGAGCGGCGGGGAAGAGACAGGTTTTGGGCCAGTCTTCGAAAAGGCTCCAGTCCCGCCGAGCACCTGCAAGCAGCCGGAGGGCAGGCGGGATACGGCCGAGAGCAGAGAAGGCCGGCAGTGCTTGGTGCCACCGAGGTCGCGGTTAGGCTCTCGCCCCTCCTGCAGCGCCAGCTACAGCCGAGATCAGCGGGGAGCTTTGCCACGGCGGTGAGGTGTGGGGCTGGGACCGAGGGGCGAGGGACGCGATAGCCTTGCCCTGTGCGAGGCAGACGCGGCAGGAGGAGGAGGGCAGGTACCTGTGGCTGCTCCCCCCCCTCACATACGCAGCGGGCCCGGGGCTGGCCGTGCGCAGGCGCCGCCGTCCCCCCCGTCGGTGCCCGGTGCTGATCCCCGGCGGCGGCGGCTCCGCTCCCGTTCGTTCCCGCTCGTTCCGGCGGCCGGACGCGCCCGTGCTGCTGCGTTTTCGGGCAGCGGCCCGTGGAGAGGCGGGTATGGCGGAGAGCCCGGGACGGCCCGGCTCCTCGCCGGCGGAGGGGAGCGATGTCCCTCGGGAAGGAGGCGATGAGGAAGCGGCCGCCTTGGAGCCGCAGCCAGGGGTGTCCTCAGAGGGGACGGCGGAGTCCCAGGACGGGTCCCTCCGCTGCGAGGCGCCGCGGCTGAGCGGGGTGGCAGTGGCTGGGCAGGAGGCGGCAGAGGCGGAGATGGCCCCGGGCGGCAGCCCTGGGACGGGGAGCGGATTCCCCGAGGGGGCGGCGGAGATGTCAGGCTGCCCGGGCGCGGAGCAGCAGCCTCCGGCGGGGGCTGAGCAGCGAGTTCCCGACGGCGAAAGCCCGGGTGGCGAGGGTCTGCAAGGAGGGGAGCCGGTGGAGGTGACGGCGGGGATAGACGCGCCCGAGGGCTCCACGCCGGCAAGGGCAGAACCGGAGGGTGCGGCGGTGTCCCCGGTGAACACGACGCCCGAGGAGGCAGCCCCGGCAGGGACAGAGCCCGAGGGGAGAGCCGCGGCAGGGACGGAGCCCGAAGGGGCAGCCCTGGCGGAGGTGGAACCCGAGAAGGCAGCCTCGGAGGGAACGGAGCCTGAGGACGCGGCCGTGGCCACGACGGGGACGGAACCCGGAGAGGTTGAGGTAGCCCCGGAGGGGCCAGACCTCGAGAAGGAGATGGTGACTGTCCCGGTAGAGACAGACCACAAAGAGGCGGCAGGGCCAGACTCTGAGGAGGCAGTGAGAGAAGAAGACCCGTCGGGGACAGACTTCGAGGAGACGATGGCGAAAGACCCGTCGGGGACAAACCCTGAGGAAGAGGGGAGGGAGGAAGCTCCGTCGGGGACAGACCTCGAGGAGCCTGCGGCGACAGACCCGGCGGGGACAAATCGCGAAGAGGCGGTGCGGGAGGCAGCCTCCCCGGGGACAGCCCCGGAGGAGCCTGCAGGGACAGCACCGGCTGGGAAAGACCCTGAGGATGCGGTGCGGGAGGCAGCTCCGGAGGATGCGGTGCGGGAGGCAGCCCTGGTGGCAGCCGAGGAGGCGGTGGCCCCGGCGGGGAGCGAGGTGGCTCCCAGTAGCGGCGGGGAAGCAGAGGAGGAGTTGCCGGCCGGAGGGGAGGCCGACGGCGGACGCCGGTGGTCGTTCGGCCGCGCCGGCGAGGACGGAGTGGGGGCAGCGGTGGCGGAGCAAGGAGCCGGTGCCCCGGCGGTGGAGGAGGAGGGAAGCGAGGCCCCGGGGGCAGGGGAAGTGGGCGCATTAGGACAGCGCAGCGGGTCCCCGGGCCCCGAAAGCGGCGAGTGGGACACGGCAGGTCGGAGCCTTAACGGCCGGGTGGAGAACGAGGAGAACGAGAGAGGTTCGCCTGCCGCCCTGGAGGAGGAAGAGGAAGATGATGAGAAGCAGGAACACGACATCTCTCTCTTCGTCAAGGTAAGGTGTAAGGGGCTCCTGTGGAAACCTGGGTGCGCGACCTTCCCCTTCTCCAGGAGCCCCGGACAGGTCCTGTGATGGGTGGCATTTAAATCTGGCAGGCAGAAGTCCAGCCTAGCAAAGGTGATTTGAGTATTAACACCTGTAATAAACTTGCTGCTGGCTCCTAGTTCCTCCAGCAGGCAGGATGGTACAGGGCTTACAGCGTGGTGACTGAAGGTCAGGCCTTACCCATCCCTTTGGCCCTGGGAGCTGGTGGGGCTGCTCAAGCACAGACCTGACGTGCAAGGTGGTCTCCCTCAGTTTCCCCTGGTGGGCCCTGTGCTAGGTTACTTCAGGATTCTCTAGGTTGAAATGGAAAGGGTATGCAGGGATCTCAGTTTTTGTGGGCTCAGGGACACTGCTTGTGCCCTCCTCACTGTGGGGCTGGGACCGAGGGCAGAGGTAGGAATGTACCCAGCAGCATCTGTTTGGAATTGCTAGCTGTGACTTGTGGCATGAGTTCTCAGGGGATTTTAAGATCCACAGAATGCAGTGAGAAGGGGGCTGAGGTAGAATAAACTGGAAAATACTATTTAAAATATGATACTGGGATTTTCCAGCATGAATGGTGGTTGACAGCCACACTGTCTGCAATTTTCTTCAAGCAGTAGGAGTTCGAATAAAATATGATAAACATACTCCTTCTCCAGGAGTATCTGGGTTTACCTTTGCAAGGTTAGGTTACCCTTGCAAGGACCAGTTTGTAACTTGCTAAATTCTTCTTGTATGCTCTTATGTTCATCAGGGAATGCGGGAGAGTGACAGAGGACAAGGTCAAAAGGACTATGTGTGCGTTATTACACTTGGATGCGTGCTTTATGGAATAGCAATGTGGTCAAAATTAGAGCAGTTGTGACTTCGTAGTCCCCAAATATTAGGATTAAGCACAGTTTTTGAAAATATCTATGAATTAATAAAGACCAAAGAAGGAGCATTTTCTTATGATTGACTTAGCATTAGCAACTTAGCGTTAGTAACTTAAGAATGCCTAGAAAATAATACAGCTGCTTTTCTAATGATTTCAGGGGAGAAATATTACAAAGTTTGAATATTTTACCTCACCTGGAGCTAGATTTTTTTTAGGCTGAGGCTGGTTTAGTTGAGATTGCATTAGTTTTTTTAGGGGTTGGCACAGATTTCTCCAGTTTAATGGAAGAAAAAAATACCTACAGGACAGCATCTCCCTACCCACTAAAATGTTCCAGGCTACCATCCTGGGAAATGAGAAGCATTTCTCTTTCCTGCTGTCAGGAAAGTTCATGTACATGCTGTCATGTTGAGACACACTGGTTATCTTCCAACTCTTGGCAGCAAGAAAGGGGTATAAAGAGAGGGACATTGTTACGTATGTTAAAGTAGGTTTTAACATACATAATGGTGTGCATAAATAGCTGCTGATGTATTTTGATGGGGAAAAAGGGGAGAGTGGATTCCAACATGGGAAGCCATGAACTCTGGGATTATTGAATGTTTGTATTTGATCATGGCATGTGATCCACAGACATGATGCTCCTTTCTGAGCCATTGCTAAAACTCAAGGGTTAAGGAAGTGAAAGGTGATCCAAACTGAATGCAAACATTTGTTTTCAGCCTTTAATGCTTCCCTTCCCATGTGTGTTTCTAATGGACGTGGTCACCACTCTTATGCTCCATGGTATCACTACTCTGTCTGCCTATTAGCTCTTACATGCTTTTGAGATTTTGACACCTACCTCTACTTTGCAGGTGCTGCTGACTTCTTCCACCCTTCTGCTGCCTTTCTCACAAGCACCTTCTGTGCTTCCTCTGCGCAGTTGGGGGTGTCCTTATAAACATATTATCCATCAGCTCCCTGACCTTCTTCAAACATCTGTTTAAAAGTAGTGTTCTATAACACTGCTAGAATCAGGGAAGAGATTAGGCTGTTTAAAATACTGAGATTGCTGTGTGTCCTGTTTCTAATTTCTTTGCCATTCCTGTTACTGTTCATTTCACCTGCCTGTTGATTTTTGGCTTATTCATAAATGGTCAAGATGGGTGGGATTGTCTGCCTGTTATCTGTGCCTGCATGCGCAATGCTAGAAATAGGAGGGCTGTGCCATGATTTTATAGCACAATACAAATACAGAAGAATTTTAAAAGTAAGTCCCATGATAAGAGAAAACTCACAAGAAAATAATACAGTAATAGTGATTGAATGATCGTCACAGTTTCCCTGCTAGGGAGCATGACACTAGATTTGGCTAACACTGAAGTACTTAATAATAATGTTTTAAGAATAACAAACAGGAGCATGACCATCAGAAAGAAACTTTCAAGAAATAACTGTATGACAAGTAGTGTTTCTTGTTTTAATTGTTGTTGATCAAGCTTGTTCTTTTTAGAGGGCTTGTTGTTTATTTTATGTTGGCATTTTTTTTCCTCTTCTGCTTCCTGCTGTGGTTCATTTAATTTTGGATATATGCATTTGAATGTTGTGAATATCAAGTAGCTCATGCCTACCTCTGTGTGATGGTGGCAAAGTTCCTTCTAGCTCCACAAGCATGGGTACCAGCAGTTGTGCTTTTAAGCTGATTTGTGTTGCTATGCAGTGCTATTTAGTTTGAACTTAGACATGCAGGGTCCAGTGTTGAGACCTCATGCTTTTGAGATACTCTAGCACTCAGCAGGGTTAGTAGCATCTATGGTAGATAATGTCCTTCTGGACCAGCAGCTCAATGCCAGGCAGGCTACACTAGAGCATCTCAGAGACAGCAGACAACTGTGTTTGGGTGACTGAATTTAATGAAGCTGAACTACATAAGACTTTCTGGTTGTAAGGACAAAGCCATATCAGAATTTCTTTGAGATTTTCACTTAGGTGCTTACGTGGTTTCCATTTTCCCATGAAACTGTGTCTATCATATATTTCCTTTAGATAGAAACACTGGGTGTTTCTGGTGTTTCAAAGGCAAATGTTTGCAAAGTATATCATTCAGATATACTTTCCAATCAGTCTTTGGTAATACAAGCAAGCATATCTGGGACCTTGGGTAGGACACCTTGTAGATGTTGAAGCTTGCTAGCTGGTCTTCTAAGGTCAATGGTATAGGTATGCTTTTTTTTTTCCTTATGTGGTAAAAGACCTTTATTTGCCAGAAAACTTCAGTAAATGTCATATTTATCATATCATTTGAATGAAATTGAGTTCTCACTAAAATTAGTCTGTTAATTTTAAGCAATTTAAACCTTTATGTAGGACTTAAGAGTTTATTTCTAAATAAAATAAAAAAAACCCAACCCACAAACCTAAACCTGAAAACAACAAAAAACCCCAAACAGAACCCCTAAAACCAGTCAACCAAAATAAACTCCAAACAACCAAAAACCTTCAAGGTTACCTACTGATGAATTTCAAATTTTCTTACAGATAGAAAACAGAAACACCAGAGTCACAACTGCAGAATTCATCATTCCAGAGATTTCTAGGGATAGTGGTTTATCTGTAGTTGCAGAACACAAGCAGTCAGCCAAACAACCCAGCTTGAGCGCAAGGCCTTCTCTGAAAATCTTCTTCTGAGATTTTGCTCATCTTCCAAAACATTACTTGCTTAGTTTCTGGGTTAAGGAGTACACAGCAGAAGTTGACCATGAACCTAAGGGAATAGATTTTATTCAATGTAAAGCTGAAGGCTTTCGTAACATACTCAGTTTCATGATATTCTTGGTCTCTAAATCAAAGTAATTTATTTTGATTCCAAGAGTTATTTCATTCCTGCGAGGGCCCGAGGTTACTTTACTGAAACAGAATTCCTTGCATCATTCCTGAGATGTGCTTGACTGATTTCACATACATAGAGCTGTGCTGAATTATCAAAAGTGCTAATAAATAAGAAAGCAAAAGCCTTGCTGTGAGTAGAGACAGGAGATAGGACAAGAATAACAAGTGCTTGCATCTGTGCCTCCAAACACTGCAGTTGACGTATCCAACTTAAGTGGCAATGGGTGTTTTATACTAGAGCACAAAAAAGAATCTCCTTTTCTGTGATGTGATGGATCTGTGGTTTATATATATTTAAGGTATAAACTGAACTTCTGGGCTTTGAGTGCTATAGATAAAAAGTCCATGGGCAGCAGGAGCTCAGATCCTTGGAAAAAAGCCTGTAATGCCCATTCAGTGGACTCTGCTGTGCGTGATGCTTAATGTAAACATCTACAGTAAGTATTTGTGCTTAAGATCTTGATTTTTGCTCACTGGTGGGTGCAATCAGTTTGTAAATCAGTTAGATGAGTATGGTTTATAAAGAGAATAGCTGATATAGAATCATAGAATAGTCAGGGTTCAGAAAGGACCTTAAGATCATCTAGTTCCAACCTCACTGCCATGGGCATGGATAGCTCACACTAAACCAGGGCCTGTCCAACCCGGCCTTGAACACTGCCAGGGATAGAATCCTGTATTAAAATGCAAGTACACACATGCTTATTGTCCTTTTTCAGTGTAGGTTCACCATGGAAACCCCATGTTTAGATGACTTTGGGAGAGTGCAAAGATTTCTATGTGCAGAGTCACACTATTTACAGATTTTTAAAAAGAGTTTTGGGGAAAAGTTTAGTTACTGAATATTTACCCAAGCAAAGGGAGCTATCCAGAGCTTGCCAAAAAGGGCAAGCATATCCAGAGCTTGCTAAAGCTTAGTGTGATGCCACAATACAGTTTGCCATGAAATGAGCAGGGGACCATTTGATATGGTTTGGGCAGTGGTAGGAAACAGACAGCTTCTCTTTGCCTGCATTCCAACCACTGCTGCTGCATTTCACTTTCTGTCAAAACCACACTGCATTTTCCTCGAGGAACACACCTACTCTTTTCTCCCCACCCTCTGTTTTCATTCTTCTCAAGTTCATTTTGTGTACCTTCTTCAAGAATGCAAGACATTGCTGCCAACTAAAATCCTGTCACTTTTTTAAAGAGACCTGTGTGCTTTTGTAACTGAGTAGTCATGAAAGTTACCCTAGAACAAGGGAAAAGTCATTCAGGAGGAAGCCCCTCTCTTGGAGCAGAGCATGAGCACTGTGTAGGCTAGATG
>JBCJKH010031825.1:0-10907 GCA_039877255.1 Loriculus beryllinus
GGGAGGAAGCCCCTCGGTACTATGGGCCGCTAGATGGCACGGCGCGCCCGGCGCAGCCTCCGTGGGGCGGTGCGGGGCGGAGCTGGCTCCGCGGGGCTGCGCGGAGCGGTGCGGGGCAGGGCGCGGTGGCCGCACGGAGCGGCGATGGGCTCTGCCGGCTGCGGGTAGCGCTAGGGCGGGCGGGGAGTCTCTCCGCGCCCCGCCATGCGCCTCCGCGGAGCTCCGCGCTCCGCCCGCTGAGCCCCGTTCGTGGGGTACCTAAGGGGGGGGGGGGGGGGGTTGTGCGGGTGTTCGCCCCCTCCCCGCTCCTCCGTCAACTTGGAACGATGATCACAGTCAACGCGGATGGGAAGATAATGGTCAGGAGATGCCTCGTCACCTTGAGACCCTTTAGGTAAAGTTGATGCTTTCTTGCCTTCCTCCCACCCGCCGCGGGCTGGGATGCGGTGGTCGGAGCACGTTTAGCTTGGGGCGGTGGGGTTGAGCCTACATGAGGATGTCGGGGTCCAGGTAAGTTTACCTCCAGGTCCTGCAGCACTCGCTGCCTGGTGGCCCCCGATTCACTCCTCACACAGTATATTGGGGGGGGGGGGGGGTTGTGTGTGTGTGTGTGTAATTACAGGGCTGTTTGGCGCTGCTGTTTGTGTGCTTTCCTCAGGGCTGTTGGTACTTAGGGAAGGGGGGAATCGGTTCCTCCGGTTTAAATCTGCTGGTGCTGACGGGGGCTTTGAAACCCAGCCTGAGCTGGAGTTGCTGTCCAAGCCTGAGACCCTCCGGCTCCAGCATGTCCATGCCCACCTATTGCCTTTCCCCCCTTTTTTCCTTCCATGCATTCGCTTCTTCTCTCCAGCCCTTTCTCTCCAGCTTCTTTATCGCACCGGAGATGCTCTTTGGTTGCTCCCAAGCTTGAAACACACGGGAGATTCTCATAATGGCTTGGATTTTCTATAGGGAGAGGGACCAAAAGCCCACAGGAGAGCATAGTGCTGGGGGGGTGAGCGCAGGGTGAACCCAGGCCGGTGGTTGCCAGCACTTCCCGCTGTGCTGGGGATCCCCTGGGATCACCGGAGGGATCTGCCTGGTGCCTTTTCGCTTAGCCCATTCCCGCCGGGAGCTGGGTGCAGCAATGGGGCTGTGGCTGTGCTGTTTGTTCGTGCTCACACTTGGAGACGTCTCCCTCTCCCTGGGAGCTGCTCGGCTCTGCCCTGCTTGCCTGGAGGGATTCCTGCTGCTGGACCCCGAAGCAGTGCCCTGGGGCTGGGGAACTTGGCCAAGGGGGTGTTGACATGAGGGTTTCCACAGCTCGGGCTTGCTCCGAGCTTGGGGAATGACTGTGGGAGAGGTGGGAAGGACTCCCACACCCCAGGGGTATGCTCTTTGCTTGGCTGTTTGCTTTCTTGAGTGGATTTGAAGTCTGGTGAGGAAGTGACTGTCTGGAGCATCCCTCTTCCCCCTGCCCTGCGCATCACCCCCGGGGCAAGGGAAGCCCCTTTTAAGCAGTTACCTGGCATCAGGATGGGGGAGCACAGGGAGTGAGTTGCATGGTGATCTCAAAGTCCCATTGGAGATGAGGATGTGTGTGGATGAAGGGTTTGTGATAGCAGGAGAGCACCAGGCTGGAGGGTCCTTGGTATCTGTAGCAAAACACCTACATCATCCTATCTGCATGCCTTAAGGTGGCTTCTGTTCTCAAACCATTGCAGGCTCACTTGGGTGCCAGTGGAACCAGTGGGGTTACCCTGCTGTTAACACGTCAGGCTTCCCATGTATGAGAGGAGAAATTCCCAAGGGTCTTTCCTAGCTGTCCCACAGTGTCCAGCCCTGCACCTCCTCCATGCTGGTGTCATACTGAGCCTGACCCCTCCACATCACAGTCCTGTGTCACCTTGTTCCCAGCCCATTGGTACTGCCCAGTTGCAACCTGTTACAAATCAGTGCTGCTCCTCTAAAATCAGCACGGCACGTTCTCAGCTGATGTGAATCAGGGGTGATCTACAGGAGTGTGAGAAGATGCTGGCAATCAGGATGGGTCCTGTAAATCCAGTGCCTGTTGGTGGCTGGGCAAAGCCTAGGGAAGTCGTGCTGTGGTCCCCTGCCTGGTAGAGGCTCCTGGCAACGGCGCCATCAGCAAACAGCCATCGGGAAACCTGACCCTTTGCACCAAAACATTTCATTAACCATGCTCCAGACATGCTTACAAAGCAGAGCAAAGCCCTGAGCTGTGAAAGCGCCTGCAGCAAACTGAAGGGGAGAGAGAACAAATCAAGGTAGAAACCATTTGTGGAGATGCCCAAGGATGGCTCTGACTTCACCTCAGCAGCAAAGGGGATTTCAGTTGTGACAGGGCTGGATTCGGGCAAGAATTCAACTGAGGAGCCCTGGATCCCGCTCTTGGGTTTGCAGAACATGGATGGGGGGGTTCAGGCAAGTTTGCAGCTGGGAACCAACGCCAGGCTTTCTGTGTGTCTAGAACACTGGCCAGTAAGAGAAGTCACCCTGGTCCCCTCTGTGAAGGATGATTCCCATGGCTGAGCATCACTTTGGCAGTGCTGTGGTGGTGTCAGGCTCTGAGCAAAACAAGGTTTGTGGGAGAGGGAGCATCTTTTATTAGCCTGGCTGCTGCTGCTGTGAGAAACCATGGCTCAGGTTTGGGCTTAAAGAGGTTTGGGTGTTGAAAACTTGTCTAATAAAAGCTGTTACCTGTCTCTGCAGCCTTGGTTTCCTCATGCACCTGTGTAATAGTCCCCTTGTGGGTCCCTGCTGAGTGATGCAGCCGCAGTGTCACAGCCCCATCCCACTGGGTGCTGCTGGCCCTCCTTCCCCCACTGGTTCCCCCTCATCACTCAGACCCTCCTGTCCTCATCACACCTTCAGTTCCATGGGCCCAGATCTGCAGTGACTGGGGCATCACTTCCCATTTTCACTAGCGACTTGAAGGATTTGGCTTCCTTCTCCTTCCGGCACCAAGCCAGGCCTGGAGCTGTGAACGTGTCAGGTTGGGGAAGATGTGGAGAGACTTGGCACCAGAGTCACGTCTGGGTGATGAAGTGAACGTGACGAGGGATGGCAAGCAAAACCAGCAAGCACAGGAGATGCTACTTGGTCATTGGAGCTCTGTGCTCTTCAGTGGGTTGGACTGGATTTGGGGGGCAGAGGACCTAGTGCGTTTGATGGGCGGTTTGGAAGATCTGGGCCCTGATGTGTTTCACCTCTTTCATGGTATTCGCTTTCTGCATGAGGAGTTTTTACTCAGCTAAAGCTGGGCCAGGCATTTTTATTCACCTGGAGAAGATCAGCATCAAGTAAAAGAGATGAGGTCCTCACGCTGAGAACCCATCCCTGCATCCTGCCTGCTTCTGGAGCACTGCTGCTGGGATGGATCTGTTCTTCTCCTAAGCACATCAATCCCAGTTAGGCTCTGATCCCTCTTTTCTGTTTTTTTCAGGGAAAAAGCACCCTGTGTCTTTCCTGCTCTCTTTGTAATCCAGTCAAAATGAAAACGATTGTGTCTCCTAATGAGACGCTCCAGCACAGATCACCTCTGTGTCTCTTTCTTTCTTTCATCCTTTTCTTTCCTTCCTCTTTTTTTTTTTTTCCTTCTCCTCGCTGTTTAACCATCACTCCTTGCCAAGGTATAATTATGAAGATGAAAGGTCTTGCATAATGATGAAGATGCTGTCAATAGGAGGGTAAGAATGAAGAGCAGCATCAGATCTGATTATTTCATCAGGTTAAAATGCCCCTTGGGGAAGGGGCAGCTGGTAGCAAGAAGGCATCTTTGGGTGGGTTTTGTGCCATGAGGTGCTCCTAGGGAGGACCTTTGGTTGTGGGGCATGGCTGGGCTGTGACCTCCTCTCCAGCTTGGGCCTCCTTCACTGTGCTGTTGTCCTCCCCTGACAAGGAGGTGCCACAAGGACACTGTCCTCCCTCCTGTGCTCTAAGGATAGATTCAGCCCTCCAAGGCCAAGCTGGGTGCTGCAATCCCCAGCAGTCTCTTCCAATTCCAGCGCCATGCTGTGTGACTGAGCACAGGGTGTGATAATGGGAACAGACTAATGTCCCCAAATCACCCCCTCTCCAAGCCATTTATAGGCCACCACGTTGCTTTGCAGCATCAGGGATGCTTTGCTGCCTCCGCAGTCACCTCTTTGCTGGACCATGGCCCTCTGGAAACCTTTCTTGAGGTCTGCTTTGGGAGAGGGACTGAGGTCTGGAGTTATCTTTGTGTGCAAACACTGCAGCTCTGGCCTCACCAGCATTTGGGGAGGGAATGGCTGGATGAGCCGTGTGCATGGTGCTCTTTAGAGCTGATTTCCACCTCCCAGGGCAGGCTCACTCAGCAATAAAGGGACTTGAGCTGCTTCACTCCCCAGGTGCCACTGCAGGGATGCTGGGCAGTTCTCCTGATGCACTGAACACCCCCTCTCCCTGGCTGTGCCTCTCCAGAAGGGTTTGTGCTGGTGCTGGGGGTGCTGCTGGCAGAGCAGATTGATGCTGATGAGCACAAGGTGTTGCTTTTCCTCTTGATTAGAGATGAGAAGGGGATGGGGAGCTGCAGGGTGCTGCTGGTCCAGCACCCATGGCCAAGGGACCCTGATCTGCTAGCACCTACTTGGGGATGGTGCAGGGCTGCCCTGGGTGTGGATGGGGGTTTAATGGCTGTGGTGGGCAGGGATGATCCTCCTGGGAGCAGGCAGAGGAAACCCTTTGCTCTTGAGCTGCCTGGTGCTGGGAGCGAAGCTGCCCTGGATCTGGTGTGTGCTGCTGTGTGAGAGCAGCTTTGGAGCTGATGGGATGGAGGTAAGGAGCTTGTGAAGGCTCCATGTCTTGTCCAGGAGATGTAGGCAAGCCTCTCTATGCCATGCTGAGACAGTAGGGACCTACCCTGGGAGCTCCTCCAGTAGATCTCCTTGGGGAAGCCCAGTCCTTGAGCTGCTTGATGCTGTACTGCTCTCCCCATCTCCTGTAGCTAACAAGTGCTTTGAAGCAAGTTACTTTGTCTGCCAGCCCTTTCCAGCAATAGATAATTGCAGTGCTGGCATATTGTAGCCCAGACTTAATGGTTGGCTCCTAATCCTCTGCCTTTTAACTGCACAATGATGATTAAATGGAGGGTTGTGGTGTTCCTTTCTCTGGAAAAGCCCTCTCTTGGTGTTGGGTGGCTGTGCTCTGTTTCTGTGAGCAGTTCCAGAGCCCTGTGGATAATGCTGTGAGCTTGTAAAGGAGTGTTACTGATTCCTGTCCTCAGTGGCTTGCTTCCCTTTGGCTCTGGGCCCTAAGGGCTTGCTCAGCTCCTTCATCTCACATACATTCATCTCCTTGCAGACAAACCCATTGTTTCACAAGGCTGACTGGGGGTGTCTTTTCTCTTTCTCCTTCTTGAATCTTTCCTTGGGTTTGGCTGCTGAGATTCCCGGTACAGCCGCGGCTCTGGGAGCTGTTGTACATGGTGCCTGGCAGCAGCACTGCCCATGTGCCTGCTGGAGGATGCTGCACCTCTGTGGAGACTTGGAAGCAGCAACAGCATCTCTAAGAGGTGGAAAGAGGCCAAGTGTCCGTCCCTCCTTTGTGCACAAGAACTGTCCTCATGCACAGAGCTCCTGCCTTCAGCCTTTTCACCCCTAAATAAAGTTACCAGCCTGAATTTGGCCTGAACAGGGGCAGTGCTGACACCTCCTGCCTCTCCTGTAGCTGGGGGTGCCCGTGAGCTCGGCTGGGGATGATGTGCAGGTCAGTATCTTGACTGGTGTGTCCCCATGGTACCAACTTTCCTGCCAGCCTGGAAGAACAAAGCAGTGATGGGATGGTCCCATGTCATCGTGTGTGCCCCCAGCACTGGTCCCTTCTCATCACGCTGTGCACAGGGCAGCCTGTGCCATGCAGGCGATGCAGCACACAATGGCAAACACCAGTGGCCTGGTTCCAGGCTTTTTTTAGCTCCTTTTGGAGGAAGGCAAGGTACAAGGTCTCTCTTTTCCGTGGACTTTCCCAGGAGGAAGATGGGTATTGTTTATTGTAGTGGTTCCTGTGGTGTGTGTTATCGGGCTGGGTCTATAGAGCATCGTAAGGGCAGTCCTGCTCTGACTCCGCTTTCCCACCTAAGGTGCACGCTCTCTGCTCCCTCTCGAGGCCTGCCATAGGAGCAGGCTGCAGGGATTTTGGAGGGTGTTCTCAGGCCCTGCTGAGTGCTGGGGTTTGGGCAGAAACATCTTGGGGCATCTTTCCCTGAAGCATGTGTGGGTCAGGCTGTCACTGGGGTGAGGTGCTGGTGCTGCAGAGGTGCTCCTTGCCCAGGCTGGATGAGCTCAGCCACAGGGATTGAAGCAGGGATTGTCCTGGCTGCCTCTTCCAGACACCCCAAACAGCAGCTCCTGCTGCTGTGCAGAGGGGTTACCGCAAGGAGGTGAAGGATGGGGCAGCACCAGGAGCGAGCCAGTTCCTTGTCACACCTCTCTACAGCTCTGCTTTCCCTCCCACAGGATATTTGTGCTGGGCATTGGATTTTTCACCCTGTGCTTCCTAATGACGTCGCTGGGAGGGCAGTTCTCAGCCAAACGCCTGGGGGACTCGCCCTTCACCATCCGGACCGAAGGTGAGCCCAGATGCCCGTCCTATCCCGCAGGATGCTCCGTGCCCTCACGTGCGTGGTCCAGCTCTGACAGGCACCGGGGATGCAGGGAGGATGGTGCTCGGTTGCCTCCATTCCCAAGGCTCCCTCCTGACCTGTTTCAGGGATGTCAGGACAGCCTGGGACCCTGTTGGTCCTTGCCATGCTGCGGGCACTTTGCAGCCGTGTGGCTAAAGCCTGGCTGTGTTCACATCCGGAGGTGTTCACAGTGGGGATGTGCGTGTGTTGGAACACGGATGCTGACCCTGGCTTTGTAGCAGAGGGATGGGGAAACACCAGTGACTGGGGCTGATGGTATTAGACCTTCAGCTGGAGGTGGTGTGGGTTGCATGGGCTGCACCAGGGCTGATGTGCTGAGGATGTGGCTTGGGTGCTTGGAGGGCTTTGGGCGGTTTGGGGCAGTGTTTTGGGGCAGTTTTGGTCTGCAGGGAGTGGAAATTGTCTCTTAGGGATGGGAAAATAAAAAGCCTTTGTGTTTTCATGAAATGTAGAAGAGAAATACTCTGATTTTTAGCAAGTGTGCTTTCTGGCTTGGTCAGCACACCATGGTCTCCTCCTCTGCACCAAAGGTGTGGATAGATTTGAGCTTCCCAGCTCACCTGCAATGGGATTTTGGGGCAATTTCCTTGTGATGCTGGAAGTGCTAGTTGCTTCCCTGCAGAAGAAGAGGACTAATGTGCTGGTTTCCAGAAGTGGAATAGTGCTTGTAAACTGCTTGGTTGACTTCCAGAGAGATGGATGTGCAGTTGGCTTTGTTTTCTCCCCCACGGATGGAGCACATGGCAGCTGGCATTGCTCCCCGTGTGCTCCCCTAACTGTCCCCATCACCAGCTCCATTAAGCCCCTTCTCCAACGGACTGGTGTTTGCCTGGCTGACCTCAGGGTTGGTGTTTTACCATGGTTGAGGTACCTGCCCTGCAGGGTGCTGTGTTAATGTCCCTGTCCCCATGCCAGGCACACCTCCTGGGATGGCTGGTGGATGAAGCCTGGTTATAGGGGCTGAGAAGCAGCTCATGAGGAGAAGGGGGCAGAAGAAGCCCTTGGACCACCACTTTCTCCAAACCTGGCTTTTGAGGATTTGGGTCCTGGAAAGATAGATCTAAGTTCAGAATAAAAGGTGGTGCCTGTTACAGCTTCCCTTTGTCCCAAGAGAGCCACAGTGCTCCCAGGGGGGCGGATTGCAGACAACTAAAGGAAGGGCAAATGGGTTCTGATTAACTGTGGGACCAGCCTGAGCTGAGGGATGGCACAGGCCCCCTGGTCCCATCCCAGAGGACTATAAAGTTGTGCCACCAAGATGATTATTTAGCTTCTTTATCCCCTTTCTGGATGCTTTGAAGTGGAATAACTTTTCCCATTCTTATTCTTGTCTTCAGTTTAACCCACATTTTACTCCACTTATTCCCATCCTTATGTGTCTCTTGTTTACTGGGCACAACGTTAACACAGTCCTGGAGCTGGATCCAAAGAAACCTCCCTTTTCAGGCTCTCACACCTCTGAGTACTCCCTGATTACTGCTTTTGCGATTAGATCAAGGGGTGTAAGTGGGTGTGAGGTGTGAAAACCGCCTTGCATCTGAGATCTCAGCCCTCTCCCAGCCCCCTTGGCTCTGCTAAGGAATGTGCTTTGTTGGGAAGCACAGAAATTCAATGTGAAACCATTTTTTCCCCTTATTGAATGGATTTGCCAAGCAAGGAAGTGCTTCCAGATGAATTGGTGCCAATTTGGCTGTTGCTGCAATCCTTGTTGGGGAAGATTTGGTTCATTCATGGTCTTGCACACTGTTTTGAAACACAAAGCATCTTCTCTCTTGTCTGTGGAAGAAGGGATACTGTTCTGGAAGGTTATATTCTTTGTCCCCAGGATTAACCTAAGAGGCTTTTTTCTAGCTCTGTAACACCAGGTTCAGTCTATTGGGAATCAGCCTTCCTTGTCATACTGGTACATAGGGACAATGCCAACTGGTCCCACTGGGAAACAGAGAGTCAAAGCTTCTGGGAAGCTGGCAAGGTGGAGAAACTCCATCCTTGGGGACAAACACATGATGCTGTGGGCAGGTGTAACCCCAGCTCTGCTCTTTGTGGAGCAGGAGGTTGGGGAAGGGACTTGGAGGTCCCTCCTGTCTGGTGTGGTGCTGAGCCCACGTGGAGGAGCACTGGATGCACATCGAAGCCAGTGCAGGTTGATGGGAGCAGAATTGGATGTGCTACTTATTAGCGCTGTGATGTCTTAATAGGTCTGTGTGGATAACAAACTGGCATTTAATTAACATGTGCTATGGATCCCAAGGAAAGCCAAGAAATGTTGCTAGTTACTGCTGCTGGTAAGTGCAGTGTGGTCTGAAGGTGAGCGCAAAGGAGCGGGCTAATTTTGCCCGGCTGCTCAGCTCTTGATGTAGGTAATGGTGGGAATTGGGCCAGTGCTCACACAAACATGGACACAGATTCAGTGCTGTTGGCTTTGGAGGCGTTATTTGGTTTGTGGCCTCAGGCCTGCTGTGTGTTGGAGGTTGGAGCATCTCCCGGTGTGAAAGACTCTGGAGCGCACTGGTGGTCCTGCCTGGGGAGGGAGCCTGGTCCCTGCTGCTGCTCTCCTCTCCACATGAGCTCATCAGGTGTTGATTTAATGGACCCTTTTGAGCATTATTCAGTAACTGATGAATTCTTCATCGCAAGCTCCCCCCGCATGCCCTGGGTGCAGGCTGCCTTACCCATGCAGCTGGTGTATTTAGTTGGGTATGCTGTGCCTAGCGAGCGTCGGCTCCGGTGGTCCTTCCTGGAGGTGATCCTGGTTTAGTGGCTCTTCGCTCTAGTCCTTGCTCCCGTGTGTCCTGCCTGGCTCAGCAGTGACGCTGTGCAAGTGGAGCTGCCCGTGCCCTTAAACGTCTGCATTTGGGTTGGGTTGGGGTGGCTACAAAAAGCCAGGGGATCAAATCCAACACCCAAGGGCTTAAAAATCATTTGCATCTCAGGAATGCCATTTGTAGATGAGTGGTGAAGCTCCTGGTTCATGGTCCCATCTAGGCTAGGGCTGCTCCTGTTTCTCCCTGGATGTCCTGACCAGCCCAGCAGTGAACCTTGGATATTGCAATCCAAGGGGAAGCTGATGAAAATGCCCCACACTTGGCTTCTGAACTGTGTAAGCAGCCGATCAAAACCAAAATGAAGATGGATGCAAAGCAGGAGCCTGAAAGGAAGCAGTGGATAATGTCACAGTCCCGGAGTTAATCCCATTCTAAATTTTACTTTCATATGTGAATCCCCTTCTCAGAGGCTCTCTCTAAAAGCCAACTTCCTCGGCGTGTGCCAGAAATCAGTCCTCAGATGGGCTCAGTGTTCAGTGGTTGATGCAGCAGCAGCTTAAGGTCTTAACAAGAACTAAAGCACCCCTTCTGAAATGCAAGTTATTTTACCCTAATCCACTGCTGTCAAGTAAACACAGACAAAGGTTCCTTTGTTTTGGAATGGCCACCGAGAGAGTTTGTTCTACAAACAAAGGTCCAGATAAAGGAGAGCAGACAAGTCTGTACATTTCGGATGCGGGAGGCGAGCTCCGAAGGGCTCTGATTGACTTTTCTGTGCCCTCTGTTCACCTCTTCCTTAGAAATTAAAATGCTTGGATTTTGGTTTTTTCCAGGCATTTTTTACTTTTGTTTCACTGCTGGTGTCAAGCAGGGGCAGTGGCTGATCCCCCCCCCCCCTCAAATCTTTAATGGTGGTGCTTGCAATGTGGCTGGGGATGGTTTGGCCATGGTCCCTCTACCCAGTGCTGTGCTCCAGGCTGGTTTTGGTGGTGATGTACGTCCCGCTGGTGGGGCTTGCTGCTGCAGTGGAGGAAAATGGGTTATTAAGTGTTAAAGCTTGGTTAGATGGGGCTGGAATATTGCCTACAACTGCAGTAGTTAATTTAAAACATGGAAAGACTTCTGATTTCTCCTGATCCTGGATGGTGGGGTACGAGGGGCTGGAAGAATTTGCTGCAGGTGCAGCGGATGTGTAGGACAATTCCTGATGTCCCGAAATGGCTGGAGCTGAGCTCTGCCCTTGCTGGTTCCTGTAAGAGAGCTCTGATTTCATTTCAGCTGACCTTGGTGGTACTTGGCTACAGGTGCTTTGGGTGTTTCATATAAATGTATATACAAGGATGCTGGAGAGGGACTGTTCACTAGGGACTGCAGTGACAGGACAAGGGGTAATGGTAATGGGTTAAAACTTAAACAGGGGAAGTTTAGATTGGATATAAGGAAGAAATTCTTTACTGTGAGGGTGCTGAGGCACT